>JARFOC010000148.1:482807-514225 GCA_031763485.1 Osmoderma eremita
TGCTTGCATAATTACTAACAAAATTATTGTGTTAATTTTCAACTTACCTTGATCTTGAAGCGTATATTTAAAAAAAAATTGCTATAATAATAACGGATACCACTTCTGACGTGTCTAACTTGGCGCATGGCACGTAGAATAGTACAGTTGCAGAGTTGCCACGCACAGAAAGCACATACCTCGAAAAGATGCGCGGAAACAAACGAAATGTCATTTTGCCGTCCATGTCATTTTGCCTTACTCTCCCCTATATGAATGATCTGTTTGCTTCTTTAGATTGTAACGTTCTTGCTTTAGCACACAATCTTAAAATATGCAGTAGTATTACTAAACACACTGTATCAGATCCTCATAATGAATTGATTAATTCTGAGCACGTGTTTCTGGAATACGTGTATTCCCATTGTCAACCGCTTGACAAAAATCAAGTATATAGTAGTGTTACCTCGACTTCCGAATCTTTATATCTGCAAAAAAATATATCACAGCATTTAATGATTGGTACTTTTGTATGATTGTACATTTAATAATATTCAATTAAAGGTTGATAAATGTGCAATGTTTACCCTTTATCCTAAGATATTTGTCTACACTGTGTCTGACGCTACCATCCGTAAAGTGTGTCAGTTTAGGGATCTCGATATGCTCCTTGATGCGTGCTTGTCGTTTTCGTCGTAGGTGGAAACATCTAAATTGCTCGGACTTTTATTTCGCGCCTGTAAGGATTATTCCAACGACGCGACGGTGCATTGAAAACTGTGTAATACTCCCTTGTTCGCTCGAAAATGGAATATGCCTCCGCCGTTTGCTATCTTTACTATCACCATCATTAGTTACTACTTGGTTGGGACCAAACAAGATTTCTTAGATAACTTTCATTAAATCTGACTGTATCGGTCCTCCCGGTGGTGCGGATTATGGCAGAATCTGAGATCGTTGTCTCACAACAAAAATATGGCTAGTGGGGAGTTTCTTATCAAATTAATTAATGAATATAGTTAATTATTCGGTCATACTGTTGCCAATGGAAGTCCACGTATTCCTGGAATACGTGTCCCGAATTAATTAATTTATTGCGAGGCTAGAGGTTAATCGATATACTGTGTTAAAGTTCAATATTGTGTATGAAGATTTTAATTTGATCGCGAAATCAATTCCTGTAATAACAGTTTCATATTTTAAATAGTCAAAATTGTTCTTATTTCCCCAGTAATAATAATTTTAATAACCAAGGAAATGCCATTATAGGTATAATGTTTGCACGCCCTTCATTTCTTTTGATGATTCCAACAGCCTGTAATTGCATTTTTTCGATAATTGTTTTGGCAACTTTTGATGTGTCTTAATAATTTAAATAACTGAGATTTGTAATTAAATACATACAAGGATGTAAATAAAGCAAATTTATTTCTCAATTTGCTGGATATTTAACTGTGCGCTCCTTTACTAAATTTTGAACTCTTTCGACTACTAACCGCCACTGCTGTCTATCACTCCATAGATCTTCCTGCAAGTCCCTTCCTCTAATTCCGTTTTCTATGTCCTCTCGTCAGCTTTTTCTCTAACGAGCCCTTCTCCTTCTTCCTTGCGGTGTCCGTGATAATATTTGCTTTGGTAGTGTCTCTGGTGTCATTCTTTGGACATGCCCGTACGATATTAATTGTTTTGTTCTGATATCATCGATTATCGCGTGTTATCTCCCATTATATGTCTTATCCTTGCATTTGTTACTCTTTGCATCCTTGATCTTCCCGCGGCCCTTCAAAAATCCATTTCTGTAGCGTCCAATAATTGTTCTGTTCTTTCTTTCAAATGCCATACTTCGCTGCTGTAGGTAATGATTGTCTTTACAATTGTTATAAATTCTTTGTTTACTTTCTTTGAAATGTCTTGATCCCAAAGTATACTATTCAAGAGAGAGATTGCTCTTCTGCCATGCACATTTCTTTCTTTTATTGCTCGCTCTAATGTCCCGTTTTGTGTTATATATAGTCGTAAATATTTGTATTCCTCACACTCTCCGTTTTCTAAAATGATGTCTTGTGGAGTACCTCCAATACACATTGTCTTCGTTTTCTTTATGTTCACGTCTAGGGCCCGTTTCCTATATTCTTCTGTTAATTTACGGTCTTGGGCTATAACAGTTTGATCGTCAGCATAACACAATTTATAAAGTGTGGTATTATCATTTAGAGGAATACCCATTCTTTTGCATTTTCTTTTCCGTGTTTTGAGGGCATATTCCAGAGATATTTTAAACCCGGTAGGGGACAGACAGCATCCTTCTTTCAGGTCCTGGGTAACCTTGAAACTCTTTGACGTTCTCCCTTTTTGCTAGAGCATCTACATAATGTTTCTGTACAGCTTTTATAAGGCCGTTATTTATATTTGTTTTTATCCAGAGGTTCCCAGTGGAGGTTTAGGGGTACCTACACTATCATAGGCTTTTTGCAAATCAATATACATAAGGTGCACTACTTTATTGAAGGCGATCTTTCTTTGAATGATCTGAGTAAGGTAGTACAGGTGATCCACTGTCGATCTGCCTGCTCTAAATCCGGCTTGTTCTTCGGCCTCCACATATTTATATTCCTCTTCTATTTTCTTTTTCGAGATTTTTCCATATACTCTGCTAACTGTAATGTACTGGAATCTAATGTTACATTACAATAATAATTTAAGAAATTATTTGAAGAAAACTTCAAATTAATTTATATTCAAACTATGCTCCTATTTATACGCTATTACAAACTCACGTGTCCTTTCCTATTATTGTATCTTTTGCCTCTTCAAGTAAAATGTTAAAAAAGGAAACATACAATGCATTAGTTGTGGGTGCAATAGAGAATATTGTCATATAAAACAAAAAATAGCACCGAAAACATTCGAGTTTAATCGGAATCGATATCTCGGAAACATTTCTTTATACGTAAGATAAAAGAAAAAGCTATCGTTAAGTTTCTTCCGTACAAAAAGAGGGCATAATCGAAATAAACTCACGTATAATCAACATCTTCAAAAGCAAATAAATCCCTGAAATATTTAAGCACCTACGGCAGCGAATGCTTTTATCATTGTGCTACATCTTGTACGAAGAAAAACGGAAAACTGTTTATAACGGCTACGGGAAAAGCTGTCATACTATGTGACGTTTCATTTGTCAACGGCATAATATGTATCTCCCGTCAGATGTCTCTGTTGTACCTGCCGCTTTTCGGTTTATACATTTCAATGTTCGTCTGGAGTTGCGTTCCATTCGTGCTGTAGATTATTTTCACGATTTGAATCTCTTCAATTTCCTATTCAATCGCCAGTAGCTTTGAAGCTGTAAATTAAATTTCTTTAAATCCATGTATGTAGTTGCTTTTTCTATTTGAATTGAAAGGTAGTGTTTGTATAAAGTTAAAAACATTGAGGTTATATGTATATCTGTTTACTCCTGATACTTCTTGACAGGTAAACGGTAATCTTAATCAGTAATCAACATTACTGCTTACTATAAACGTAATTGCTACACACTGAGCTCCCTAAATATTATATGGTAAGTTTAGACAAGAGACAGAGAACGGGGAAAGGGTAGGAATAGATAGGATTGGGATAGTAATATAGTTCAAATAAACTACTTTCTGGTGGTGCAACTAAAGTAGGCTAATCGAATTGCTAACTGTAGGACTAGTTTACGTATTTTTGGCGGTCGATAACATGTATAATTATGATAGTAATATGTATATTATAAAATCTAGTTACAGGAAAGAAAAATCTGAATTTTCCGAAACTGATAAATCTAAAAATAAATCAGCATTTGCCCCACGAAAACCTTTTTATGTCTGAAGGTAGCCATTAAAATGCCACAATAATTACTTTCAAACACGAACAATTCTAGAAGTTATAATTTGAACTATGTCGGCAATAAAAGAATCACAGAATTATGTCGCTAAAATGTCTAACACCAGGAAAGAATTTCTATTGTTATGAGTAATTTGGGATTTCATTATTTGTTTTGCGTGTATATATCATTAACTAAATACATATAAATGAATCACCTTAGAAATTTGGAACACCGTTTCAGAATAGTACATTTATAGTACAAAAAGTTTATTCAAAATTTTGCATAAAACTCAAAATAAGTTACCTAGATAATCTCATATTCCTACAATATAGAAATTATCAACTCATTACAGTTTAACAACAAACTGATGCAAATATTTTTATTAGAATAGCTTAAGGTAATGTTGAGGTAGATATTCATGGATTGTTATATTATTTTTAAGATATGATATAAACAACATGATAAAAAATTGTTTTTCCGCAATAAACATATATTCAATAAAGCAACTCCAAAATAATTTGAAAAACGCGACAATCTATGCATTTTAGCACACCTGCAGTCCACAACTGTTATGTGAACCTTTTGCTACAACGCAATAAAATAAAGTTCGGCTACTGGACACATATTTTTAAATTAAATAGATAAGCAACTATTTCAGAAAATTGGTAAAGTGGATATCAGATATCAAAACAAATCCTTAAACAAAACGGAGGAAGAAAGTATATCAACTTTAAGTAAGGCAGGTAATCAAAAAAGCAGGCCCTAAAGATAACCTAGGGGATATTAAATAAGATTGGTATTAAATTGAATTAATTTCCTTCACGGTTTTCTGTATTTTCGTTAACGAAAGTTAGTCCAGCTATGCATCAAAATGTATTTCAAAGACCACCAACAGGCAAAATAGTATGTGCCAAACTATAGATACTTACATAATTCATGACTTTTAAATGAAGGTTACTTTTCAATCTCGAAAATAAAATTCTTGAAGTAATATTTCAAGTTCCTACTTTGTGGCTATAATGTGCCAGTTCTATAACCTAATACAAAAACAAGCTAATACTTCAAGATGCTGCACGAATCATACAATTTCGAAACGTTTAGAAGAATCTTTCTGAAATGATTTGTCGTTCACATATCACAATTACGTAACATATTATTGAAGAAGCGAAATTGAGCTGCACGTCACATGCGTGCGGTGATAGTGGGAACATAAAATAAAATAAGTATTAAGTTGTAAAACGTGGTGAAAAACTTACCGTTTCAAGGGGCTTAACTATTTTCAATATCAGATATGTTTCCAGGCATGCTTCAACAGTTGTTTCAGCTAACCAAATGCGCCGTGGGGAAAAAAATTGCTTATATACAGAAAGCGACCGTTCTACACCTCCCGATGTTATATTTGCATAATTAAAAGAACCTTTGCGCTATCGTAACTTAAATTTCAATATTCACTATAATTCATTTGTTCTAGATAGAAGAGGACTTAAGTATTTCGATAGGTGTTGCTCCATCTTTTACATATTCTCGTATTAAAAATAGCATGCCTGTCAATATGCAGTGATCCCAAAAAAGTTTCCACTAAACCTAAAAAAGGAATTACTCCTCTAAAAGCTTTACGTGAATAAAAATAATATCTCTTGAAATTACCAAAGACCGAGACTCTATTTTTCAAAAATGTCCATATTTTCAACGAAATCACACTAATCTAATTAGTACTATAAGAATTGGCATTGCATTTTTCTGAAATTTTCGAAAAATGGTTTTGAATTCTTTGCTTCAAACTTTCTAAATCAAACAATTTACCAATTACTAAAATGTTTATTTAGCATAACCTATTTTTTTTACGTTTTGGTTTTTGGTATAAGAAACGTTGTATGTACCTACTATAATATTTTATTTCTCTTTATTACCCTTCTAAGAATCTTCGTAATTAAGAAGAATCAACCTTGCGTTATTGACCCAAAAATATTGAAATGGTTTTTTTCTGTTTAATACCAGAGTGCAATAATTTCTCTGTAGAAATTTCTAATCTTTCCTATTTACCGTGATATTAAAATAATGGGTTGTCGAGACAATAATAATTCAGTTTGGCCTTTCATTTCATTATGAAAATATATGCTTTAATAACATAAGGAATAATTGAAATTGCTGAATATCCTCATAAAACACATTTTTATGATGAAATAATCCAATGATTTAATATCTGATGCAACCCCAAATTACAGCCTTGTATTTTGACATAATGTCTATAACTATTCGCCCCTTAGAAAGCAGGGGTGCGTTCCAGTAGAACGTCCAGACGCGCCCGGATGCATTCTAAATCGTTCCAAAAATGTGTCCGTGACGTAAGAGTTATGACGCCTAACTGTTCCATTTGAGCGATGTGAAATACCCTGAATACCCTGATGAAATTTCAAAGACCGCTGCGTTTAGAGTAGAAATTTAAGTGGCATTAGTATAGTGTTGTACAACCTATACGTACATAGTTAAAAATGTCCAACTTAATTGAAAAATATTATCTTTTTGTAACGTTGATGCTATTGTATACCTACGTGCTATATGTCGTCTTATTTTTTTTTTCAGGCATTATGAATGATACACAAATACATTCCTTATAACATCGGTATAGATTCGGGAATCTGCCCAATTTTTGCACCAACTGATATTATTATTGTGGTCCACCATTAAAGTTAAAACACTGCAAAAATGAAACTGCCTCCTCTTTGCACCGGTGTCTTCAATTGGTTTGTATATAGAAAGACTGAGCAAGAGAATAAGGTGTCCACAATCCTTAACAATACCTGCAGATGTTAAACACATGCGCAGCAAATTGGCCAATTTGTCGAATAATTCGTTATAAGCCAACTTGTTAGTCAGCAATCAACATATTAGAATTGGCCGCCACTCTTACACGCACCCAACTGTTTCAGTAGACGCCGTAAAAAAGCCACCACACCTATGAATTGTGACCTAGTACCTTCTCTAGGTTAAAATTTCTCATCTGCAACGTACATATTCCTACACAGGCTCTTATTGGTATCTTTTCCATATCGCGGAATTGGGGCACATAATTATTTCACTTACCGCTGCCGAATTTCGTCCAATATTTTCAAACAATTTGAATAGAATGAAATTAGCTACATCATTTACAATCTTGTCACTTGCTTATCAGAGCAGTATTATCATCATTATTGTGTTCGCCTGTTTATTTTTATGGTATTTGTTCTATACTTCCATAATTATTCAAAGCTTATGATCAAATGATTTTAGTCATCCATAAGATAATACTATATACCATTAAGTATTATCATTTTACATAGAAATACTACAATGTTGACAGTTTTATAGGTGTAAATAACAAAGTGATATTTGAATGTTACCTATACATACATTATATTGTCCTGTAAAAGATTTTGTTTTGGACAAATAAACGCTATTATTACTATTCATGTATCTACCCCTAAGGGCTGTACTGTCTTCTAAGATGCCAATGCAATTTTTGGATATGAATATTGGATGAAACAATTTAAGTGCTAAGGAAAGAATAGAATTTTTTTTAATAAATTTTTCACACCAAAAACATAATGAACCACAAAAATATTTATTTTCGATAAAATCAAACATTAAATATTATTTTACTATTTTATTTATTACTCAAATCTGGGTAATTTTCAAGATTAGTTTCATCTAAACCAAAAAGAGCAGTGCAAATATGTTTGGTACTTTAGTTTCTAGATTAAACAAATTATTTCTACAAAGCATTAAGGTTTAATAGATTTGTTTTTTGCAATGTTGGTGTTATAATAAGCCTATATTGAGTTACACGTGTTAAGTCTAAGTTAAATTTTAAATATATTATTTAATATTTTTACCATACACATGGCTTTATTCTCTTCCTGCACATACACCAACATCAAATCTAGTCAGCTTTATTAGTCTCAATGCCTTCGGGCGTATAATTTACAACTAAGCTAACATTTCAGTAATTAATATAGGGAAACAGGGAAACAGAATTAACATCAAATGTGATTTTGGTAAAGTTGCGTCGAAACAAATCGATGCATGCTTCCCATGTTAAACAGAACTCGTATTTCATGACATATTACTTGCACCGTTTCACCAAATAGCTCCCGGAGGTACGCTTAGCTACCTTGCGAGATACTATAAAATATTTAATCACCGCTGAGCCGATCTGTGCATAACTTCATTGTTTGGGTCGACTGCTCCGAAGTACCTAGCGTAATACGAAATGACGTATTACGTGGAAACCGTTCACGTGAACCTTGGGAGATTTCAAATTGGCTGCGTAATGAGGGTACCAAAACAATATCGGCTAAGGGAGAAACCGGCAGTTACTGTGGGTTTAAATGAAATTGTAGAATTTATTAAAAGCATCTGGAATACAGAATTTACGAAGGGCGATTGACGTTTCTCTAATAACGAAGTCCCCTAAAGAATCATGGAAACTCTTCAACTTCTTCATCAGAAGAAAATCGACGTTTTCCCTAAAAGTTTCATTGAGGAAGTGAATTCTAGTTTGTTTAATTTCTTGCTTACCTGTTGCTAATTTTTGTACAGGTTTAATGGTAAATGGATTACTGCATGTCCGAAAAGACAAAGAAAAAGAAACTAGAACCTAGATTTATGTCTCGTCCAATGGTTCACTTTTGAACAACGATATCTTTACCATGAATGAGAAGACGGCGAAGGTTTGCTTTATCGGGAACGAGTAAGTCTCCCCGTCGTTTACACAAAGGGATAAGTACCGACTATATAGCGTTATCGTATACATAGCCTTTACGTCACACGCAGATCTTGGGAGGCAGTTGAAAGGAAATAATACTCACCTCTCCCTCAGAAGAGAAGGATTACCTGTACTCGAAAGAATGGCCGCAGACCGGCGCTGCGAAGGACCTCGAGGCGGCTTTTCGTACATCACAATTGGCCATTCAGTTATTCCGGGCCCTTACTCGCCCTAGAGTCCATCGGGAAAAGCATTTAATGAACTCCGGAATGGGTCCGGATGTTACGATGTATACGACTACTTTACCCTCCAAACACTTACACTTTAGATGAGCTTTCTGTAGGTGTAACCCTAATAAAATGTGTGGAAGTCACATTAACACATAAGAATACTTTGTTTAACAACTCCAACTCGTTTATCTTATGTCCTTTTTTAATGGAACGAAAAAACAATGTATCGAATTCCACAATAAATTGATTAGTTCGAGACACGTGTTTCGTAGGTTCTTATCGTCAACTGCGTGACCGAATTGGGTATCAATTTATTGTGAGGTGGGGAGTGATCCGATACAATGTGTTTACTATACTGCCTCATAGTCCATAACCAGAAACTTTTGTGTAGTCAAAACTACAAGAAAAAGTTTAATTTTTTCGGTGCTTCATTTAAACTACACAGATGTTATATATCTTACTCAATAAGAACACCATTTTTAAAGTCAATTTACCATAAAATTGCAAGAGCTCCACTTACTTGTTTTATAACAGTACACATTTGTAGTACTCGTCATTAGCAACTGCTTGGTGTGCTCGGTAATAAAAATGTCAGACACATGGTGCCATCTATGCAATCAGCGCGGAAACATATACAATAACACGGCGCCCCTTCATAATTGATACACTTTCATGCTGCTTTCATGCTGCCCTGAGCGCCTACAATTTTCGAGTGACATTAAACGGGCGTACAGTGGCTCCAGCTTTACATGCAAAACAATGTACCAAATTTCAACACAACTAACGTGTATTACTGGTAACATAGAAAACGTGCTGTAAAGTGGCGCTCTCTATAGAACAGAAATAATATCTTGAACTAAAAATACGCAAGCTCGCTTAGACTGAAAGTCTGTATTATGTATTATATTTAGAAGGCCGTGATTGAATAGTGTTTCGGATATGCAACAATGCGCATACACTGAATATTGAATATACTAGACTGACAACAACTAAATGCTGCAAGTTTGCAACAGTATGCATTTAAGGGTTGATCTACTTGTTTTTATTCCTGCATTCCATATTAACAGATAGCCAAGAAAAGTTTTCTCTGCTGAAATATCATTAAGGACGACTGCACCTATGGTAGCTTATCTCACTTAAAAGGCGCAGTGAGATGAATATAACTTTGTACAAATCATTAACTGTTTGTTTTCTAGGAAATATTTTCAGCACACACATTTCCAGTATTTTCTCGGCCTACAATCACTCCTACTATAAATTCGCTTTCATCAATTAACCAATGCTGATAGAAAAGGGGCGTCGCCGACAACCTGGTGAGAGAACGCAAAAGAATATTTTCTGCATTGGGATTCTCTTTCTTTGCTATATTCTATCTACCATACATCATTCACTTTAAGAAAATACCGTTGGGAACGATAGGCTTATATTTTGGACGTTTGCTATTGGCTTACACGTAAGGCAAAATTACACACGACGAAAAAAGCTGTCTATGTATACGAAATTTATGTTGGATAAAATGAAATATTACTGATCGCTACGTCAGTTGCCAAATTTCTTCGGTCGCATTTGGTTGTGTATTAGGTTGCTTCTTGTGTTTCTCGTTATATCATATGTTTAGCATATTGCAGGAAAGAAAGTAGAATTATAATACTACATATTGTGAGTGATAATGGTTTTGTTGAAAATGGATTATTATATTTTCAATCGAAAAAAACCTCCGATTACCACGAGGAAATTAATGACAAAATATTTACAGAGTAGATGAGAAATGTTCTACACTTTTTAGAACCAAATTGTGTTATTGTAATGGGTAATGCACCATATGATTCTGCCAAGGCTAAAAAAATGCCAACGACTGCATGGAAAAAGGATATTTTAATTAATTGACTTGTTTCAAAAGGAATTGCCTGTGATATCTCATACTTAAAAGTTGAACTTCTGGAACTCACTATAAGTTATCTAAAAAAAAATCCGATAACCTATTTACTCGATGAGATGGTAGCGGAAACTGATCGTAAAATTTTAAGGTTGCCAACATATTGCAATTTAAATTCGATAGAACTCGTATGGGCTCAAGTGAAGGAATATGTAGCTGTAAATAACAAAACGTTTACATTACCAGATGTAAAAGAAATATTAATTGAAAGGCTCCAACTCGTGACTGCTGAAGCATGGACAAATTGCATTAAACACACCATTTCCGAAGAACATTCACTCCTTCTTCTTCTCCCTTCATTCCCTCCACCTATCCCTAACATATGTACAGCCTTCTCCCACACCCCGTACGCAAAATTCCTAGAAGGACCACCCGAGTATTCTCAAGTGTATGACTTTATTACTCCAATAAAGCCATTAGTACGGAAAATGATAAGGGCGCTTCTTTCCGATTAAGAAGGTTTTTATTCTTTTTAATATAAATAGATTCATAAGCAGCATTTATATTAAAAAGAATAAAAACCTTCTTAATCAGGAAGAAGAGCCCTTATCATTTTCCGTACTAATGGCTTTATTGGAGTAATAAAGGCATACACTTGAGAATACTCGGGTGGTCCGTGGTGTGGGAGAAGGCAGTACATATGTCAGGGGTAGGTGGAGGGAATGAAGGGAGAAGAAAAAGGAGTGCATATTTCTAGTTTAACTTATTTTAGCGTTCATCTGGCTATTTGACTTGATAATGGGAATCCACGTATTCCCGAAACACGTGTCGTCCCGAATTAATTAATATTTTGTGCGGGAGGAGTAATCCGAACAGGGCGTTTATTATGCTGCCCACAGTCCTTGTAATCTTTACTGCCTCATAGAAGTCTATTTTATTCCGAAGTGTGTTTGAATACGTGAAATATAGAATATATCTGAAATAAAATTATTGTTTCCATTTTTTTTTGGTTGGATTAAATAAACTGAAATAAACGTAAAGGTTTAATTCTTTTTTTAAACAATTTTTTTCTTAAACATTTTGCTAAACTATTTGTTATTAGAATTTAGTGTTACCTTCAGAGAAATTGGCAATGGTTATAATAAAACCGACACTTTACTTTCAAATTACCCCTTTTATTTAAACGAGTTAGATTTTGGTAGTGTTATACGGATGCCGATTGCAGCGCTTTCTACTATGTTCTTAAAGTGAATGGACTTTAGAACTAGTTTGCTGATGTTACCTCATATTTAAAATTCATAATTTTGGTGTCCCAATTTTATTTTCTACTAATTCAATTTTTTTCCTTATCAGTTAATACATTTATCTGTAGTGTACTGTACTGAGAATAAAAAAATTAATCAAGGTACTTAAACATTTTTAATTCCGATTTTCATTTGTATATAAATCGCAAACTGAATAACTGAGCGCTTAGTTTGTTGAAATTGTGTTATTGAGGAGAGTCCCAAAATATAAAAATACATATGCTCTGCCATTAAAAAATATATAGCTATAGCTAAGTACGTCACAACTTTTTTGAATGGCCCGTATATTTCAAATTGATTACTTGTGATTAATTTTCACATGTAAAATTTTATTCAATACCATTATTAACTTTGTAGATATTTACGTGCTTCTATACATTAGAACTACTGATAAGTTATGATATTGAGATATTTTCTTTAATTAAAGATGACACTATTAATAAGGGAATGTGACTTGTCGTGAAAGATGTTAAAAAATATTTGATAGTTTGCTACAACACAGATCTGTTTAATCAAAAGTTATGTTGTTATTTTGTGCATCATATCATATGCAGCCTGTCAGTAGAAAAATGAAAGAAGATTTTTGCAAAATCGGTGAGGCACGTCAATTGTTGAGCAATGGGGACAACTTGTGGAGAACAAAGGATCTTTATATCTTCAACCCTCCATCCGTAGGGGTGTTAACCTCAACATTTTTAAATTGTACTACTAGTTAAGTTATACCCCGTTTAAAAGCTTACGTAATTTGTAATACAACCACGTACAACTTTTTTAAACCCTTCCGTTTCCTAGAAATTAGCTTTTTAAGATATGCAAGGTACAAAAGAAGAACGTCTAAGGAACAGTAAATAGAGCGAATATATGAGAATCAATATTTTTTTATAAAATTACTGGAGCACATAAATTTTTGATGAAAAGAAAACAACTTTTGGGATCTAACCGCAGGGGTTGCAACCACAAACTTTTTAACTGCATTAGAGCTTGAATGACAACTCATTTAGAGGTTTATATAATTCGCAAATCACATTTTAAAATCGTTAGCGTGGTCTTCGAAAAATTAACTATAGTTGTCTCAAAATAGGCTTTAGGTAATTATGTTTAAAAAGTAATTTCTCGAATAGTAGTATCTAATACTGGCATTGCAAATTTTGGGTATTTAAACGAGGTACATAGAGTAATTTAAAAATTTTGGGGATGGCATTCCTACGCCTGGAGGATTGAAGATATGAAAACCATTCCTTCTTCAAAAGTCGTCTTCCATGGAACGCGACTCTATAAAAAAAAGTATTGATTCTTATATATAAACTACATTTCATCCTTTCATTGACGTTCCCATGTTCCACCTTACCATTAGATATCATAAACATTTTGAAAACGTTATACATCATGGTATTGCAAGATACATAAACTCTAAAATGAGATGTTATTCAACCACGTTGTGCAATTTAAAAATTTTGGGGGTTGCCACGTCTCTGTCTAGAGGATTGAAGGTATGCAGAGGAATTTTTCCCCAAACGTTGTCCCTCTTCGATCAAAACTTGACGTGTTTCACCAATTAAGCAATTAATTCAGGAATTAAGATAAGTAATCTAAAATCTCTTACATGTATGGTATTTCATTTCTAATGATCCTAATTCATTTTTTCCAAACGTATGTTAAAAAGCACCAATCATGTTTCAAATCTCTCTAGAGGTCTGCCACTGCCAATATAACTTTTCTGGTGTATATACTTTTTTCCTTGTCTATCCTTGCACTTCGACAGTAAAAAAAGGGAAACACAGAAAGGACTCGATAATGGCGAAAATGCGAGCAAATATCGAGATACGAGCCGAAGAATATGTACGCCGGTAATATTAAAACGAAGAGATGACGGTAGCGTCACGACGTTAGCGTCGGCAGGCGACGCGAATTTCAATTGCTCGCATTCCTGAAGACGGAATTCCGCACCGGATTAGATCTGCGGTGGTGGTGGCAATGCTTCGGCTGAATTAAAGCGCAAAAATGCGACAGCGAATTCCCGTCGTCTCGACGCTTCTCCGCTTAACGATTTCCTTATCTTCTCTTGTTCGACTAGTCGCACGTTCCAGCGAGCCCTCCCCGCGAGCGGTGCGCGTTCTTCTTCGTTCTCTCCCATATCGACAGGCAGAACAACGGAGCTCTTTGGCTCCTTCGCGATAGGGATGGGGAACCCGGCTATACGGGGCGACCGGCAGTAGGCTAACGGATATCGTAATTTATGACGTATTAAATTCCCCGTACCGACTCTATTATCGCGTGTTCGCCGCATAGTCGACGCCCAATCGAATCGCTTAGCGCCCTCTGGGTAATTAATTCATTTTTATGGTGCGTTCAGACACTACGGACGAGATCTTGAATAGAAATCGTGAAGTATATGCATTCTAATATGTGAAAGCGAACTGAATTGAGGGTTTAGTCACTATGTTAATTGCGTTTAACTGAAACATCTAACTAAAATAAGAATGAAACACTTTATCTTGGGAATTATGTACCTTGTTGTAACTTGTTCTACATTTATTTTTAATGCCAATATAAACGTAACATAAGTTATTACAGTGCTAGCTTTGATTTGGATGTGCTTTTTGGAAGTAAATATACCACCACGGCAAAGTACATACAGCACAGTCGGCTGAATTCAAGTTTCAGGTGCCAAAAGCCCAGTGTTGTAATAAATAGCACAAGAATGGGTTCTAAAACGTATGAATCTCGACTAAACTGTTATCAACAAATGCTGAAAAATATAATATTAAACAAATATTCTAAAACCCGTCGTCGGCAATAGGAAAGTAAAAATAATAAAAATTGTCTACTCCAGTAGCAACGTTTCGATCTTTATTTAAAATCATAGCTATAATTATCACAGTAAGAATTATAATCAAAAAAGGGGAAAAAACAACAGAATCAGCAAGCAATAAAATAACAAATTATTACCTTAGTAGATAAAACATCAATTAATCCACATTATAGCAAATCACTTTTTCATTATATATGAAATATATATTATAAATAAATATATATTTAAAAAGATAAAAAGAAAGGCTTTATAAAAATGCACTAAAAAGGATAAAACAACTTTTTTTCGTAACTTTTTATAAAGCTTAAGTTTGGAGCGAACCAATAGAGCTTAGAAAAAAAACTTGTTTTATCCCCTTTAGTGCGTTTTATATAGAGCTTTTCTGTTTATTCTTTTTAAATATATATTTAATGGTCATGGTAGCAAAATCTGTCAGAGCGATGACAGATTTTGCTACCATGACCATCGTGCACTTATGACCAGCTAGATGATTATTTTGGCACACTCGTTGGTTTTCGAATAACCTAAGTCAGAACGGAGTGTTTTTAGAAAAAAAAAATTGAATTTTTTATTTGAGCTTTTTATGAACCTTATTCTTTATTATTGCAGTCTATTTTAATAAAAATAATAAGCAATATAATTTACAATAAATTAATAACACAGTAGGAGACGTGTCCTCTTTGGATTATACCGTCTTAAATTGGTTATGGTCTAAGCTTATGTAGGCCTAGTGAATCTAATTCTTTCCGTCTTGAGCACTTTCCAAGAGAAGGTGCCGTAAGTAACATCAGTAGTTATTTAAGTAAAAAAATACCCCTTACCACCTTGTTGAGTAAAGAACTCTGAATACGCATTTCGGCAACTAAGTTGCCATCCTCAGCAAAAAACCACAAAGGAAAAAATATAATGTCAATCGTAGCACTCCGAGAACGCCACTATAAACATTGTTCATGTTTATAGTGGCGTTCTAAGATTATTATTTGCCAGATGGTTCTTGAGAGAAAAACACAATAATCCGCTGTTTTCTAGTACAATTTTATTTACGGATGGAACGATATTTACATAAATGCATATTTACTCCAAACAACAATATTAGTTGGTCTCAAAATAATCCTCACCTTACTACCGACAAGGAGAGATCAGCATGTGTTCTCCGTAAATGTGTGGTGCGGCATTTTTTGGTATAAAAATATGTTGGCCATATTTTTTTGAAAACAACTTAAATGGTGAACGATATTTACATTTTTTACGTAATGCATTGGAAGACGTGTTAGATGAAATACCACTAAATTTGATGCAAAATTTCAAATACTTGTAGCACGATGGTGCACCAGCTCATAATTGCCGAGCTGTGTGTAATTATCTTTCAGAGCGTTTGCCTAACTGGATTGGCAGTGCAGGTACAATTCCCTGGCCAGCAAGTTCTCCAGACAATACAGCTCTGGACGTTTTCTTGTGGGCTGCCGTGAAAAATAAAATATACATGAATAAACTTAACAACATCGAGGATTTAAAGATTAGTATTATGGCGGCAATAAGAAGTATCAGACCTCATAGTTTACATAGGGTTCAAACTGAAATTGTGAGGAGGTGCGAAATGTGTATAAGTACTAATGGAACACAATTGGAACACTCACTTCATTAAGTTACAATGAAGTTTACTTTTGTTTACTCCCTTATGTTTTTGCTGAGTTTTATTTTGATTTTTTTTTCATATTCCTTCTTTAATCTTTTATTATTTTTTCCATAATAAAACATTTTAAAAGCCTAGTTGATTATTTTCGTAATTATTAGAAACGTTAATTCCTTATTTCATTGCAAATCAAAATTCTAAAAGAGATAGCTATAGCAAATGTTATATCAATGAAATCAGAGAAAAATAACCGTTTTAATGACACCACGGCCAATTATGACTTCCATTTAAAAAATACAAGTTTGTATTATATATAGAAAATAAAGAGTGCCATGTATTTTTAAGTGACAACTGTACTAGAAACAGTTTCCACCTTTATTTTATCTTAAGGGGTTGTGAACATATTTGACGTTGAAGTTTTTGGAAGTTTTCAATTATTTCTTGAATATCTCACAAATCTTGCACTGGATAACAAGTCTGACACTAGCATCAACTATAACTCTATTTTCTAAGCAACTTCGTCCGTTTAACCGATTTTGTATCTTTAATATCAAGAAAGTTACCCATATACGGAGATAGAAAATGGGCAGTCTATATATGCATATTTTTTTGGTAGAAACTTTTGTTTGTTTATTTACAATTAGTCCATATTAAATTATGTATCTACATAAATGTTTCCGTGACTCTTATACCTATTATTATCATAATTACAACAATAATTATAAGCAGAACTTAAAAGGCAATCGACTGCAAACGGAATTGAATTAGCCATAACACACACACGCCTCTTACATTCCCTATTCTACAGCACAGCCTTCTCAATAGGCGAAGTAAGTTAGCGTCAATTAAACACTATATCTTCGGCGCTAACATAATTTCCCATCTATCCCGTTTAATCCGAATATAATTACGTTTAGCAAGAGACTCCGTCGCTAATCGCAGACGGGTTCGCTACCGCTCCTGTGCTTCTTCGTAATTTCGTTCGAGTACGCCCGGCGCCTCCGCCATGTGCACCGGATCTGAGCCCCCACGTAATTGGATGAAAGTATAGACTTCACAATTGCATCCTCGGCAAATTCGATACAGTGCCATACCGCTCTCCGCTACCGGTCTTCGGGGGCGCTCCTTATAATTGCCAGATTGGACTCCTGTAATGGCTGTGAGCTCTATTCAACGGTTCCGCTGTGAAGTTTTAAGAGACTTTTCTTAATTATTACTCTAGCTGTTCGCAGACTCCATTATTACGTATGGTGCTCGTTTGATTATGATATTTTGTTGAAAAGGATTGGTACACGGAACGACATTAAGAACTAAATTTGAATAACAATCTGGAAAACGTACGAATGTCGCTACTGCAGTACAATATTCTGCATTCTGTGAACATTCTGTGATAGCGGATGTTCGCGAACAAACGAAACATTTTGAATCAAAAGTTTTTTCATAAAATTGATGATCATTTCCTCCCCCGAAGTTGTCGCCCTTTGATTAAAAACTTTATGAAAAAGAAAGGTTTAATCATATGTTAGGTGTGTACAATATACTTAATATCTTAAATACGCAGTATATTGTACACACCTAACAAAAACTAAAAAAAAGGAAATACGTCACACAGCAAAAATGTATAAAAACTGAATACATATTTCGACAGTTGTCACCTTCAGCCGTAAAGCTGAACTAAGACTAGACATAAAGGTAGAGATAGGGGTGCCACAGCAGTAGCCCACATAGTTTTCTATTTTGTTAATGCTACCGGATCTGTGCTTCTATCTGTACAATTTAAGAATAGTTGTAACTTCACATTTTCATACCGGCAAGATTATTTATTTGGATGCTTTAGTGATGTGCCGTCTCCCTGCTATCGAAAGTAAATATTTTGCATACATTTGACTGCGAATTTGGAATTTGGGGAATGAAATTAGAAAGTACATTTGATCTGTTAATTAGTATAAACGTTAAACTACATTATGCTGTAAGGGATATGTTTTGCATTAATTAGCTTCTGTGTTACCTTCTGTGTAAAATCTGTTTTACATGTGTTTTTGGCCATCTTGGAACAAAATTTATGGGCCACAATGAAATAAGTCTTATTTTGGTTCATATATAATTTTTATCTTTCTTTTTAAACGTTGAAATAAATTATGCCTAATTGTAGCATATTTGGTTACATTGTTGAACCTCAGTTTCGACAGAGCAATGTCAAGAGGAAGAAGTTCTATAAGCGAACGTTCTCAGAAGACTCATTGAGACAGGCCGCTGAAGCAGTTTTAAATGGTGGGATAAGTGGACGTAAAATTTCACTTAGGGAAGCTGCTACCGGAAGACTTTAGGATTCTCCAAAAGAATCAGTTTCGAGTTCTAGCCGACAACTGAAATAACGTCAAGACGTGTTCTCTTATACTACATACCTGTGCAGGCATATTTTAGGTGGATAAGCGCAATATCCTGGAACATAAAAACTAAGGGTTATGGAGAAATTCTGCAAACATAATTGATTTCAGCATGCAAAAGTATATGGGAATCTGGCATTCTTGTGCTTGGGACAAAAATCTTGTTAACCAGTGTTATTGTTCAGAGTATATTCAAATAACTATGATGAATTATGATGCGCATGTTTCGAACTACTCATAATTTCAAATACTTGCACCCTAGCAAGAACTGATTTAACGGTTCTGAATTCCTAGTTCTGACGGTACGAACAGTGAATTTGAAATTCTAGAATTTCAATTTAGAAAACCAGGGGGTTCGAACAGTGAAAATTTCATTGCACAAGCTCATCAATCGGAGAACCGTTCTGAACTGTAGGTCCGAACAGACCTTGAAGTAAATACTAGTTTTACATCTCTTTTGTCTGCTATAGTGTAGCTTACAGTTATTTATTGATGTCGCAAGTTTGTCGATGTACGTTTGTGTAGTATAAGAGTTACTATTTTATCACATTTCCATTACTCCTAGTACTGGAATATGTAGATTTTATAGTATCCATTATGCCAATCAACCATAATGTAAACATATATATATATAAAGGTACGTACAGTTTTTACTGCGAACATGCCAAGAGAGATTTGGGAAAATAGGAATCTACGATTTGATTTCTTCATCTCGCTTACTATCCCCTTTACATTTTCAATAACACGCCGAGACCGTAACAACGACCCAACCGACTAAAATATATGAACCTTTCTATCCCGAGACGCTGATCGTAAACTAAACGGATCTCTTTAAAAAGTCTTTTGTTTCAATATCGGCGCCTTCGTGAAAGTCACGTCCTTACGTTCCCCATACGGACCGGACGATTTCTCCGGGTACGTTCCTAGATATCCCGACCGGCGATAGGCCAAATGTAAAAGTATCACGTCTTCGCCCGCCAGACAAATAAGGCGCATCAATTCCGGAAAACTGCATCGCCATTGTGCCAGCGTTCCGTCGAAGTTTCGCCATTACCGGGATCGCGAATCTCGTGATTTAGTTCTTCACGGAGAAACGACGTGCAAAATTGGTCAATATCGCTGCGAATTTGTATTTTATTTACTTCTACTAAGGCGCGAATACAGATTCAGCGGTATTATATGACGGGTGTGAATCTAGTAGTTCGCTAAAGTGATATCTTCGCAGCGGGAAAATCTATTTCTTATGGAATTGTCAATTGTTGTATTAAAGTTAATCGCTTTGGTTGCCCATACACTTCCTTTATTGCTTGATGTTTAATTCCAGTCAAAAATACATTTAAAGAAGCTTAATTTTGTTTCTGCTGTATTACTGCTTTTATCAGTTATCTCTTCCCATGCTTCCCCGTTCTTCATCGTTTCCTTCCTCTTTGCGATTTTCATACGTTTAATACCCTTGATCACTTGTTCTTCCCACTTCAGTCTATGTATTCCTCTTTGTCTATTTTCTTGTAACTTCTACTTCGTTTTGTCTATTTTTCCTATCTGAGTCATTGGAATTTAATAAAATTGACTCTGTTCTTCCCATAGGATATCACTTATTTGACAGTACACAAGTCTTCTATACCCCACTGCGTTCACTCTTATTGGATCATACATTTCCTGATGTTTCTTTCGCACATATTTAGTTTTTCTTCTTCTTTGCTTGTAAGGTTCATTCTTTCTGCAGTATATGTTACGATTAGCCTTATATCTGTTTATATGCCTTCATTTTTGTATTTCTATCAATTCTGCTACTTTTCATGATGAATTGTTTGTGGCCAATTCGTATTATCCATAGTCTATCCATGTTTTTGTTCTGTCTGTTCTCATATAATTTGTCTTGTTTGCATTCATTCCTAATCTTCTCTTATGTGCTTCATTAATTATTTTCATAGTGGGCTCCTCCAGACTTTCCTTGTTCCTTGCTGTTAGTGCTATAACGTTCGCATATACAGATATCACCATAGATTTCTGCATCATTGTTTTCTTGATGTTCTTATCGCTCCTTCTAACTCTGTGTTAAATAGGACACAAACTGTTTCATTGCCGTATCCCTTGTTGCTTGAGGTTCCTTCATTATTTAGTATTGATACTGCCAACTTTTTCAATGTCACCCTAACAAGTCTTAACTTTAGGTGAAATATCCGCGCGGCTTGCGTCATCTAGTGCATTATACGTTTTAAACCATAAAAAGTCTATAGTATATGAAGAGAATCGGTGGTTCTATGTTTTGATCATAAATCATCAGAAAAAAATTAGCTCAGGGCAGGCATCTATGGCATCTACTGTGGATTTCCCTTCTCTAAATCCATTTTGATAGTCCTCTATTGTTTTGTTCTACAGAATCGCCATTTAATAGTTGTATTCACCCATAGCTCTTAAAAATCACTCCTCCTTTCTATTCCTAGACCATCATTTCCCTCCCCCATATTTCCAGTTATTTAATACGTTTTTTACTTCAGTTGGTTTACCCCAAATTTTATCATTTTATTTACCATATTTTCTATGCTTGCTTCCTTTGCTTTAAGTTATCAATTATTTCCTAATATTCTGTGCCCGATGGTCATCATTTCTACCTCAACACAATGATTCCAGAAGGGAGATTATAATGCTAAAGTTGAACAGGAAAATCATCAGAGAAGGTATCCGGATGGCGAAAAGTACATCACGAGAGAACTGGTAATGGAATGAGACTCTGCACTCTGGCAACAGAAAAAAAGATGTTTATAGTCGGCCACAAATTTAAGCACAAAATAATACATAAAATGACAGGTAGATCCTAATAAGACAGAAAAGATTTAAAATGGTAAGGAGTGTTGGCTCGAATCACTTCTGTATTTACAGGTCACTGCAAACTGAGGAAATACCTACACAGAATCGGAGTATCGGAAGAAACCGAATGCCGGCTGTGCATGGAGGATAAAGAAACAGTAGAGCACGTAATGTGCCACTGTCAGGCGGCCACCCGCATCAGGTTCACCATTTTTAGGAGGGACATTACTACCCTAGCTGACCTGAAAAATTCCTCATACATCAAGATTCTGAGCAACCTCAAGGGCTTGGACTTGTTGGATGAACTCTAGGATGCCATCCGCTCCACAATAGGACGAACCGGCCTACTTCCCAAGTAAGTAAGTAAGTAGATCGAAGCGAGGCATGGGAGTAACAACTGATCAATACCCAGTCATAAAAAACATAAACTTAAGAGTAACATTCCATAACAAAAAAGAGGTGTAATATAGAGAAACTGAATAATGAGGAGCAAAGTGAAGCTACCAAGAGGAAATTAGAAGGAAATCAGAAAAGAAGACACAGAATAGAGGAAAATTTGAAGAATATAAAAACCGTAAAGATTGCAAGGACTGTGGTGCACCACAATAAACACACTACATCCGATTACTCCTCTCGCGCAATATATTTATTAATTCTGGGGACGTGTTTTGGGAAAACGTGGATTCCCATGGTCAACCGCATAACTGAATCCGGTCCAAGCGAGTATCATCTGTTTGGTCCACTCAAAAAAGGCAAGCATTTCCAGGGTGATAACGATGTTCAACAAGAGGTACACACGTGGTGCAGAGGGCGGCCCAATCACTTTCATGCAGCAGGGATTGGGGACATTGATAAAGCGCTGGTATAAGTGTATTAATGCAGATCGAGACTTTGTTGAAAAATAAAAATTGTTTTGGCTAACTATTTCTCCAATTATTTTGATAATAGCTTTTTGTGACCTACTTACTGACTTTCCCTCGTATTTTCGTTGGTAGATGCCCGAAATACGTTTACCGAATTAATTAATATGTATGCAGGGCGAGTGATCCGATATAGTGCGCTTAAAACCGGTGTAATTAAGACTCCGAGGAAAATATTGCGTGAAGCAAAGGTATGGAAGGATAGCCGAGTGGTTTAGTAAGACTTGTGAAGAGGAGGGTGTAGATAATATGGCTGAGAACCAGTAAGTAAGAAAACAATGAAACCAACGGATGAATAAGAAAAGAAGGAGCGGAAATAGTAAAATGCAAGAAGAACGGAATGAATTGATAACAACGGATAATATATAGTATGACAATAAAACCAATAGCAAACTTTAGAAAGCAGAAAAGGGAAAAATTCTCGAAACACGTGTCGTCCCGAATTAGTTAATACTTGTGCGGGAGGAGTAATCCGAACAATGTTTTTAGATCAGTGATAGGAAAAGAAAAAAATGGAACATATCTAGAAACAACTTTGGTCAAGTAAGACACTTAAAAAGTACGAACAGATCTACTAACATGTAAAATATGTGTAAAATATGTTGTGCACTATTCTATAGCTGGAACGAATACTAGTTTATTGAAGAATAGCTGCATCTATGTGGAAGTCTTTACTTTGTATGCACCAATAAATGATACGTGCCTAACAATCCATGACATCGACTGATTGAGGAATTTCACGACATTCCTTAGAATCACTCAAGCGTTTGTTGGAGCAAACTTTATGCATTATGCCTTACGATGGTTACTTTCGTTATAACGACATTTGAGAAATTCCCATTTGTATGTACATCTCTCCCGCTATAGAATACATGAAACGAACATACACATTTATCAATTCGGGTGCTAGTTCATAAACACATGAAACAGATTTGCCAATGGTGATTTCACGAGCTAAGACAAATACCTAACGTGCAACGAATACTTCATCAATCAATTATAAAGCTAGCGTTATAGATGATACTCAATAGACAATAAAACTAAAATATATATATTTTTAATTGAATATCATCTCTAATAGAAAATGAAATCAAAATTAACTATAGTCAGCAAATTGGGACATCAGAAAATAAACACAAAACCATTTGGAAAATAATTAATGAAATATCAGGGAAAAACTCTAAACAATGTAATCCTCAAATAACACCGGATGCAATGAATCGATGTTTCATAAATTTCGGGAAACAGATGCACGACCCTCAAGCTGCAAACCCTCATGAATTTTTAATTAAAATGGAAAAGTCATGCTGTAATTCGTGCTACTTTGGAGTAGTCACCTCTGTTGAAGTGAATGAAATTATTAGAAAGATCAAAACCAAAAACACTTTAAATCACTATGGATTCTCCACCAGGCTATTAAGAGCTATTACTCCGAGTTTAACTAACCCGCTAGTAATTATCATAAACAACTATCTTATGGAAGGAGTCTTTCCGGACGAATTAAAAGTCGCAACGGTCTTACCAATCTTTAAGAAGGGAAAAATTCATGATCCAGAAAGTATAGGCCCATATCCATACTACCGGCATTTTCAAAAATATTTGAATTAGTAATTAGCAATAGAATAAATAACTTCCTCGACAAAAACAGAATCATCACCCAAGCTCAACATGGTTTTCGTAGGGAAAAATCCACGACAACTGGATTTACCGAGGTGATGAGCACGATACTAGCTGCATTAGATCACGAAGAATATGTCCCATTGATAAGCTGTGATCTAAGTCGAGCTTTTGATAGCGTGAATCACGAAGTCCTTCTGGACAAACTAAGTTATTATGGTATCCGTGGGAACTCATACATTTTATTATCATCGCATCTAACAAATAGAAAGCAATACGTGGATAATGACTCAAAGAAACCTCCCATGATTTAGTTAGAGTGTGGCGTCCCGCAAGGGTCAATATTAGGACCTTTGCTATTCATTATATACATTAATGATTTAGTAGTCAACGTGTCAGCAGACTCTGTATGTTTATATGCAGATGATACTTCTCTGGTAACAAAAGGTCTAGCTAAGGACAACTTACGGCATAAGACAGATACAACGTTATCTGAAGCTGATAGATGGTTTGCTTCACATAAGCTGAAACTCAATATCGATAAAACGCAACACCTAGACTTTACACTTAGCAAAAGAGAAGTATCTAACGAAATGAAGCTTCTAGGGGTGCGTATAGACAGCAAGCTAACATGGTCCATGCATATAGGTGAATTAGCAAAGAAACTAACTGGCGCCATATACAGTTTATTTCGAATAAAAAAAATCAACGAAAATGGCATACTTTGCTAATTTCCACAGTGTAGCGACTTATAGCATTCAACTTTGGGGTATGTTTTCGGAGGCTGAGCGCATATTTCTCTTACAAAAGCGCGTTGTGAGAATTGTGTGCGATCTGAAAAGAACTGATTCATGCAAAGATGCCTTTGTAAACGCACAAATACTAACCTTGCTTGGGGCATATATTCTCACTATCGCTAATTATGCCCACAAAAACCGAAATCGTATTACCCGTAACTGTGATATCAATGATCATAATACCAGAAGCAAGACGGATTTACGAGTTCCATATCACAGAACACACACAACACAGAAGTATGGTGACTTCTGGGGTACAAAAATTTACAATAAATTACCTCAAAGTATGAAGTGCCTTCCAAAAAGTCAGTTCGCTCTAAGACTGACAAGACACTTGCTGAATAAAGCTTTCTACACGATTGATGAATTCTTAAATTGTACCATAATTTAGTATATGTTTGTTTGTTGCTGATGTTTATAAACTCTGTCCTTGTGATATACTTTCTATATAATCTTACATTTGTGTATATATTTTTTTAAATATTTTGTTTGTGTTCTATACGATGTTGACGTTTCGTGTAATATTACATTACACTGAATAAATACATATCTATCTATATAATATAGTAGCAGTTCTAAGGTAACACCCAAGAAAACACACCAAAGGAATAGGGTAAAATGTTGTAGATTATTTTATGTAAAAAAGTAATTGATATAATTATTTTAAGTTGCGACTAAAATAATAAAATCTCACGTTTATGAACAGATTCTGAGACGGTGTTTTTTTTTTTCATAACATAAATCAAAATTGTTTGACGAATATAAACAATAACAATTTATGTTGTTCGCGTTAACGTACATGAAACTGCATAAAATTGTTAAGCAAGCGTTAAAAAAAACCTGTCCGTCATATACTCTACACATGGAGTTACCACGAAATTAAAATTCCACCTCGATTGTTCGTGAATATATCACAGTGAGTTTCCTTTCTACCACTCTCGGGGAATTGTGTAAATCGCCCTCAGACAGTCGCCAGAGAGACCTGGCGACGTGCCTCACGTACTACTGCACTCTCGACCGTCATTATCTAGAGGATGACGCACACCGCGTCCTCCGAGGAGTAATACTCTTATTTATAACGCCGATGCGCCCGGACACTTTTCGGAATGTCCGCTTTTTCTTAACGCTTCTTCGTCGACATTTGACGCAGAAGAGTCATATATTTCCTAGGCGAGGCATGAAAAGAGCTGTCTGCCAGAGAATGTAGTTATTAACTGTTGTAAATTGCATCTACCGGCCAGATTTCGAAGGTCCCCCATGAAGATCATCAATTTGTTTGGATTAAGTTAAAGTGCCATGGAAAGAATTGAAAACTCACAAGATATTTGTGTTACAATACATAGTATTAAAATAAATATGGAGGATTATATTCAAACGCTTTCCCTCACTGCAATTGCTCAGTTATTTTTTTCTATAGTCTTGTAAATTGTTCCATTTCTTTATATTTGTCAGCACTAAATCAAGAGGTAAGGGTAATTACAGCAACTCTTTGTCTAAAGTTGCACATAATTAAAAGGTTGGACACTACATAATACGATCACCATTAAATTCACCTTTAATTCGGATTATACGAGTAACCATGATTGAATGAATAATTTACTTTTAACAGTGCTAAATATTTTTTGTCCTAATTTAATGCGTAAAATAGCTGTTTGACTTTCCATGCGTATGCAATTATGGTGCTAAACAAATGTTACAATATTTGTGCTATTACTAGTACGTTCTGCACGATTTGGGGAATTTGTTAATTACATTGTTCATGATTATTTGATGTTAGGCATGTTTTATCGTGTTTATATTTTATTTTCCATCCATAACTAATATTAATTTTCAAACCGAAATTACTAAAACACTTTGTTTTTTTTCACATTTCATTTCATTTCTATTTTCCCCAACACACATCATCCACCCCAACTCATTTGTAATACTATTAACATTTCTGTATGTAGTGACTACTAATTAAGGCATATTAATGGACACAGCAGAATCAATGAGAGCCGATGCCCTTCTGCAAAAGCGAAAGTTTAAGAGGAAACATACATCACATTTTATAATGTGTGTTGGCGGAAAAAAAATAAATGAAATAATAAAAAAACAAAGTGCTTTAATCATTTCGGTTTAAAAATTAATATTAGGTATGGGTGAAAAATAAAATATAAGCACGATAAAACATAACCAACATCAATTAAATCATTAACAATGTAATTAGTAAACAAACGTTGAGGAATCTAGTATAACAACAGAAGTGTTCCCTAAAAAGTATATTTATTTTAAAAAACCGTACTTTATTAAAAATTGAAATAAATAATGAATAAACGGTATGAAAGAATACTGTATGCCCAAAGTTAGTCGCGATTGCGACAGTACGAGTTAGGTCACCTCTGATGTTGATGTTATGAAAAAGTTAAAGGAATTTAGAACGATACGATTTGAAATACTTAGCTGTTTGACCATGTGTGAGTTCGAGAGTCTTGGATGAATGACTTAGGTGTTCTAAACGTGAATAATAACCTTTGAAGCGGTGGAGGAAACACCTAACAAGCACCATATGGTACTTATAACACGAAAAACAACCGTGTCTTGTGATCGGACGTAGACGAACGGTTTGTTCTGCCCTCGACGGACGGAGAGGAAAAGCTCCAGGTCTTGTCCTGGTTGGACGAAGACGAGATGTTATCATGAATCGATATGCTAAGCTCATAAAAAAAAACAGATATAAGGTTGATATTTCACTCAGGTATTGATTAGTGATTAATAGAAAGGTAGGTACATGAGCAGATAAGTGTCAAACTTAAGAACTTTCCGATTACAACTATGAAGTTTACACCTACGGTGTGTGAGTCCGCCCCACAGTTTCAAAAGGTTAATTACAAAACTTTCTGTTTAGTTTTCGTTAGTTTTTTATCTTTGTATGGTCACAAATTATTCCGCCATTAAACTCGGCAAAACTATAACAAGTTTTAGGATATTTAACATCTTGTGTACTTCTACATGCACGAGGAATGCCTTTTGTATTTCTGGAATAGGCGTTCCAGGTGCTGCTACCTGACAACTGACGTCTGTATCGTAAATTTCGACCCTTTTGCCAGTATACCTACTCAGAACATTTTGACGAACAAGCGATATTTGTGCACCATCAAAAACTAGTGTATATGCATCCCTCGGGGCCTCCGAACAGCACGTGATATTCTTATAGCAATTTTCGACATTTGGTTTTCTATTTTTCTTTTGTCGTACAGGCAATATATTTTTGCACCTTTTTCTTATTCTGATATATTTAAGGCAATCACCATTCTGTACAGACTCGTTATCTCTTTTCATCTGTTTTTTTTTCTTTTTTATTGAAAAATAATTAGCATGTTCTAAATATTTTAAATCCAATTATTATAAAAAAATGATCACCTAAGAGAATAAATCATTGTAGCTTTTATTACAAACAACAATTTGTAAACGTGACTTTAGTTGCGCTACTGTCGAATAGATGAGGGTAAACACCTTTCATTGGAATTTCGCGTATAACAGTTTGTATTATCATGGTCTAGGCCTATTTGCGATGTTATATTTCGTAATAGTTTCTATTGGTGTGAACACTCCAGCTAAAGATAACGTAAAACTTTAAATCGTTTCCTCAATTAACAGATATAAACCTTCGTAAGTTGCTATTAAATTAAAAATCTATATTACAAGCTCATGATCATGTAACAACGTTAGCGTAAGTAAATCCCCGCACATCTTTGTAACTCCGCAAGGATATCCAACAACTAACACAAAAGGAAACCGCTAAAAGAATTACGGAGCACCATAAAAGTCGCACACATAAAACGCCACCCGTACATTCATACATATTCCGACATGTTTATGCTTAACGACCGTTATTTAAGAACACGCGATAACATGAAATTTAAATGTAATTTACTTTAAAAGACGTAAAACGTAGAGGCGAACGATCCCGTTGGAAAAAGGCATTACTCGCCCTCCTGCGCGATAAAAGCCGGTCCGCTGCAGCTGCGGAGATGGTTAAGCAATTCTCGCAATCGGAAAGAGATTGGGCTGGAGCCGAGTCGGAGTCGCGGTAAGCGTAATTTTGATTTAGGGACGAAAGTATCGCGGAAATTTTGCATTTTTTTCGCCTGCGAAGAGAGGACAAGGAGTTAATGAAAAGAACGAACGCCGCTAAAACTGAAACATAGTGGTAATAAAGGGAATTAAGGAAAAAGGAAGGGCTTTCCTTAATTATGCTTGTAATTTTTAGCCTTAAGACGAATTTTAAAAATTCATTGTTTCATAATAGTGGAGAGAAAATCTAAATCTATTTTAGAGAGGTTTTATGGAAAAGAAGACACTAAGTGCGTGCTGTATAGAAGATGCACTTTTCGAAAATTACAGGAAAAGTGGTAGCTGTAAGCTTAGTTAGTTACCTTAACAAATACAATATATTAAATCCAAATCAATTTGGTTTTAGTGACCAATGAAATACAAAGTTGGTGGTTCGGCAATTTCTAAGTACTTGTGAATCACAATTTTTTTTTTCTTGAAAAGTTGGAGTGCCGCGATGTTATGGATACTGCACAATAGTGTTGTCCTAGCTACCTATAAAAATAATTGTTGCGTCGTTGTGCTGGAGCTAATGACTACTTCGATATAGTGGAATAGTATGATGACACTCCGGCGCCAGTTATTTTTATTCTTTGTCGTAACGATCGAAGGACCAGCGAATGTGTTATATTGAATATAAAATAAAACAGAATAGCTTTATGTATAACCATAATATATGTAAATAGTTTACTTCATTAAAGTTAGTGAAAGCTATTCTGTTTTATTTTATAGGCGTATAAACGCCTTTCGCGATTAATTGCAATATTCACTTAACTAACTTTAGGATGTTATGTACCTACTGAATCTCTGAATGGCACCCTGTGTGCGTATTTGCTACTTGTACTGTTTGTACTTACTATCTGACCGTTTCGAGAGAAAGTCTCTGACTTTTGTGTGTATTTCTTCTTACCTGAGAATGCGTCACTGCCCTTTTCAACACAAACGCCGATGTTTTATAACAAACTTCCTTTAACTAGGGAGGAAAGGCAATGTAGTGACGCATTCTTAGATGGTCGGTGTTTCTTAAATACGCCAGCAATTGCACGCATAGTAGCCATAGAAATTATTGCCAAACAATGATCGCGAATAGAACTGACGATGCCGGAATTTCTATGACTACCCGTGATGCGCTTCGAGAATTGAAGATAATAAAAACGTTTGTGCGTAAGTAGGGGTTGTAACAATAGTGTTAGGGTTCCGCTAGTTTTGCAGACCGATTTGTCGGTGAGAGAACACAAAAGAGGCATTTATGTGTTTTAGTTAGTTCATTGTAAAACTAAATAGTCACACAAACAAATGTATAAATGTAAAAATCAAATGTGTATATTTCACACTTAATTGCAGCTCATTAGTAGGACATTATTATGTCTATGTACACATTGGATGTATACGTTCGTTTAGCACTGTACACGCGCTGTGGGGCTGTTGGACCTGATAACCGAAGTTGACTGGGCGCAACCGTCTTTCGCGTATAAGTGAAAAGACGGACACCGTATACCATCAGGATAACCTTCCAGCTTCACTACCGTATACCTTTCCAACTTCTCTACCGGATACCGTTCCAACTTCGCTTCGTACCCTGATCCTTATATATGCGCTCGTTTCTGGTACCGCGGTTACTGCACTGGTGCGGTAGCAGGCAGGCAGCAAGCGGGCGCACGGCTCGACAGGCGGTTGTAACCCGCCAACTGTCGTGGATACGAACGGGTCTCCGGTAGCCAGCCGTTCCTGTCTGTCTTTTTCGGCGCGCACAAAGCAATCCTTAACAAAAAAGTTGCATTATGTAAGTATAAAGGATAGGTGACTTAAAATAATAAAAGAAAAAATGTTCGCGCCTGTCATAATCTTGTTTATGAATGTCAAATGATGAGTTGTACTTGGTTTTACTTTTTTGTAGGTACTGTATATTGTCAATACGTAATTGAAAAGGGAAGTTAAAGTTAAAATTTTGAAATCTTTAAGAGGATCATTCTTTTTAAATACTTCTATTAACTTTCCGATTTTTAGAGAGTTTGGAGAATTAATGGGTACGTAATAGGGACAATAATGTGCACCATGACACATTTCAGGGATATCATCAGGTCCTGATGAGGTTGTATTACTAAGTTTAGCAGACAATAGATATAATTGTTCCTGTTCGTCAAAAGATATTAAAAAGATGGAGGCAGTGTATTCTGACAATTAACGACTGAAATTCGGACTAGAATTATTTGAAGTTTGCATTCTTAAAGAAAGTTGGTGCCAATAAAAAAATCGTTAAAAAGCGTTCAAAAGATAAAGTATATAAAAAATATATAAATATATTTCTGGGATCACACAACACGTCTGATTGTATAGTTCCAGGCATTCCTCACGTACAGACA
>JARFOC010000149.1:52250-62667 GCA_031763485.1 Osmoderma eremita
CTGGCTAAGTAAGAAACGATTAACTGACAGATCGAGGCAGAGAAACCCATTGAAGATAGCTTCGCAACGAGTATGGAAAGAACATCGTGGATGGTGACGTCACGTTCGGCAATTGGTCTTGTATCGTAAGCCGGACGGGAAATAAACAAATGAAGGGGGATTCAAGGGGCGGACAGAAGGCATTCCGTTCAGCACAGTCGACAAGTGAATCGACATATGTATCTCTGTTAATAATTCGTTACAATTAATTGTTTGAGTTTTAAAGTGTGGGGACTATCATTTAAAATCGTTTATAATAATTTAAACAAATGAGGCTAATATTTATTTAAAAGTTTTTCAACCTTAGGTGATAAAGAATGCCTTTACATTTAAATAATTAAAGACTGCGTCTATCTATTTCTGATAGAATATATGAGTAATAAATTTGTATAAAGCAGTATCATAGGTAACTATTCGTTACTAAAAAATTGAATCCTTTCATATTACTTCCAACTAGTCACTTATCCTGTATTATATTGTAACGTTTTGCCGAATGCACAAAATAGATGCCATATTTATTTAACGAACCTAATTTATTTACATTACGAACCAATACTGACTTAATACTAATTTAATTTTAATTATATTCATCTACATTTGATTTATTGTCAGTCAATCTATATTTCCGTTTTCACTCGGTTCGTCCCGTTTCGATTAAAACTCTAACTCGGGCCGTCAAATGGCGTCTGGAACATTATAGTATAATTCGTGATGGTTCGTAAAAGGTAGCGACGTAATTATGCAAAGTTCGTTCCAAATTATTGAGCGAAATCATAAATAGACCCACGCTATTGTGGAAGCCTGTCCTTTACATTATAATTTGAATCGAACATACTGGCAACAACTTGTTTACTTCTCGCTGAGTAGCAATATGTAATATTCTATTTTGAAAACAAAACGCTGCAATAGTGTTTTCTAATATAAGCTATTGGGCGTCTTTCGCATCCGAGCCTCCATAGCTTTCTATTTATATAATCGTATCGTTGTATTTGTTTTTCATTTATTGTTCTTTAACCTATGAATCCCACGTTCTTCTCGGCCGTCATTATTTTCTTCTGTTTGCGGTCTCCATTTCCAAACTTGTTGTGGCAGTGTTTCTTGCCCTCGGCATGTGTGTCAATACAATATTGGTATTTTTCTTCAGTTTTACCACTCAGGGATGTTTGGTCTTTCATCCTTTCGTTGATTTTTGCTTTTTTAACTCGGCCTACTAGCGTTAAACCACAACTCCGTCTACAGTACATTATGGTAGTTGCATCTAATTTTCCTTCCATTGCTTTGCTCAATGTCTATACTTCTTTCCACTAGAGTAACAAACATATTTCTTTTTGTAGCATCTGATATTTTCTTATTCCGCGACACCAAATTTATTTATCCTATGAAAGTTTTGCCTTTCTTTTCTTTGCAGAATGAATGCAAGTCCTATAAGTCTGTTATATTTTACTTTGTGACCATATTTTATTCATGTATCTAAACCAAAAGTATGTGACAACGCCGTGCAGTGTTCTCATAAGCGCTATAATGTTTTCTGAATTACCTATAGGCAACCTTTGAAAACTAATATGAGAGGTAAAATTTAATAAATGAATGTTGATATTTATAATAATTAAATTACGAATATGGAAAGTCTAAGGTATTTTGAATAAGTTACTATATAAAAGAAATACCAGGAACTTTGATAATATTTAAATTTAAATTCGTAAATAACAATAGTAATAAATCGTGTTCTAGCACCCCAACAGTTTATGCCTTTCGCAGAGGCATCAATTGGCTACGAGTTATTACTAGGCCTGTGGCTGTGGAGTGATTTAAGATGTTATTGATAAATTATTGTAAGATATATTGAAAATACAATTTGGAAATGTTGATATCACAATAAACACATACAGGAAATTTTAATGAATACATTAAATTTTGTAAATACCTTAACTAGTCTCTCTCTATCTGTGTGTGTATGTATTATTTTCCACCCTGTTCTTTCTTTCTTCTTATTTCTTATACCTCCGTGACTCGTTCCGACTCTTTCAAATCTTTCTCACAACACTTCCAGTCACCTCTTCCTTTGCTTTACTTTTCTGACTTTTACAATTTGCTTTTCTTTTTCAATTTATTACTCTCGCAACCATCTCAAATATTCCCGTCACCATCATAATAGCGAGCTCTTTCATATGTACTGCACCGCGATGTAAATGTTACGTCGATGGTTTTCATACTGTATTACTTTCCTCATCGGTCTCCGGATTCTATGGTGGCAACTTGCGCTCGGTTAACTGCACTAGCGTTTCGTTCTTCGTCGGGTTACAAAACCCTTGTATTGTGTTGTGTAACGTTTTTATGTTAATTACAATATATAAAAGATAAAGTATTTCTTGATTTAATAACATTCCTTATATCCATCATCCGTCCCTGGTTAGACTTATATTTACTGTCCACAGAACAGAGTTCGCCTTTATCGACTGAGCCTAGAATATTAGTGGAAACTTAATATTAAATTCAAATAACAATCGTATAGGTGGCAGTCCTGTGCGCATTTAATGATAAATAGCTTAACGTTGTAATTGCATTAATAAATGAATAAATTTTTCACATATTACTTGTAAACTATGTCCTATTTAATTACATTTGTACATTTGTTACATTTTGATACAGAAGTTGCCGATTTATCTATTAAAAAATACCGCGTCTCTTCCGTTCATACCAAATCCGTAATCTAAAAGGGGCTCGTTGGCCGAGGAAATGAGATGAAAATTGAATACCTATATTAATATAAGATTGAGTCATCAAACAGAAGAACAGCTGCTGCGAAGTGAATAGGATCAACTCGTCACTCCGAAAACTCTTCCCATAATGAAAAATTTCAGCGGCGCATTACTTTTTGATACCTCCCGATCGCTTAAAGAAACACTCGAGCTCGGAATACCGTCATAAATTTTTCTCTAATGATAGCCAATATCCGCCCAGAGGCTGTAATATATTTTTATTGTTTTTCTTCCTTTGTCGGGAACAGCTTTGCTTTTCCCAGGTCGATTTGAAAAATGTCGAGATGTATTATAGGGTAGTAGCTGTTCACTGCAATGCGCGGTGACAGTTTTTAAAATGAATTTCTTATTCTTGAAAGGCGATGAATGAGAATTTTATTAACAAATAGTCGCGCTACGGAAAGTCTCTTGGGTAATGGTTTTGATGTTTGACTCCTACAGTCAAATACGTCAGACTGAAACAGCCGAGAATATATATGGTATTATAATATATACAAGATCATTTTGAAAATCACCGGCAGAGATTTAGAGATGGCAGAGAACAATAAAAATAAAATCTATTCTTAGTACTTCCCTTTTCAAAAGTGTTGTACTTTGGAGTCAAATAGTCACAGGTCAGGACCACAACCAACCGGACGGTGGCAATATAGGTCGGTAATACCTGTGACCTGTAGATGGCGCATGCTTTTAATCATAGAAGTGGTTGGGAGGGTTTGCAATAAGGTCGTCAATGAATATTTTTCGGTTAAAACATTATAAAGAAACGATAATATTAAGGCGTTTGTTATTTTCACTAGGACTGGACTGATGATTGTTTGCAATTATACTATATTTGAAATAATAGGTCATAAGATAAAGGTATGTACATCTTACTTTACCCAATACGTTTTATACACAAATTGTTTACGCGAAAGCGTATGTAGGCTCCACTTCTTAAAATAAAACGTTGAAGGACACTTTTTGCCCACCCAGGTATAAATGCATCAAATATAGTCGCAAATATTTCTTATCAAATTTATTTTTGTAATAAAATGAACATTTAACCAAGTCGATCAGTTTTAACACCCATTTTTTACTATTTACTTTTTAAGCTTTACACACAGAAATTTTTGTGCAAAGATGTGGGTACATTAACAGGTGCTACTATTCTCACGTTAGTATACTCATAAATATTGTATTATATATTTGAAATTTCTTAAAATAAGTTTCAAAAAAGGTGAAGTTTTAAATTCAAGACAAGAGATGGTAATTCTGTAAAGTTCTCATAGATTTTATTCGCGACACTGAAAACATACACCACGCTTGTATTCCCTCCCACTATGAATATATGCAAATATTCCTGTTTCATAGAGGAGACGGTAAACACGCTGCTCCCTGCTGTTACACTCACCGTGTAATCGAAAACAATTCTCCTTTCTGAAATATTATTTTATGATGTTTCGTAACTGTTTATTTAGCGTAGGTTTAAGAATTGTTTTCCATTAAAATATTTTACAATTTACCCAACATTTGCGGTGCATTCAGACCTTCTGCACTGAAATAAGCAATAAACGGTTTTGCTTTTATTGTCGGAAATTCCCGCAGTACGAGTACGTCACTACTTTAACTGTCCCTTGTAACACACTGCCTTGATCAGGCAAAGACCCCCTTGTTTCGCAATCTACGGATATACATTTTACTATTGCAGATCAAAATTATACTTAGTGTCTCTTGTATTAAACTTAGTAGTGTTAGATATTTTAATCCGTATTACATTGCTACTTTTCTGAACGAGGAATACGCAATTAACCGGTGATTGAAATATAGTAAAGCGCTGTTCTGGTACATACAATACCTTTAAATGCATATTTGTGGGTCAGCAATTGATGGAACCCTTCGCCAGTTCAGTTCGTTTTAATGACTCTTCTTCTTGTAAATTCTCAAGCTAGGACAGTTCGTTTTGGTACATCTGGGACACATGTTGATCTTTGTCCGACCACGACAGGACAACGGTTCATTCTCCTTCGTCCGGACATAACGCCAGTACCTTTTTCAGGATACACAGGGTCCGTCTTCCTCCAACCAAGACAAGACAACAATTGGTTTTCGTCCGACCAGAACTAGACAACGAGCTCTTCTCCCTCGTCCATCCATGACAGAACAAACCGTTCGTTTTCGTCCAATCAGGATAAGACAATTTGTCATAAGTACCATGTGGTACCTTCACCGCTTCGAACCTAATTCTTTATATATTTGTGTATATACCATATACTTCATTTTTGAACGTACGTGCAGGCTATTGGCAGAAATTCTTTTTAGATTTATTTTAATTTTTAATTATCACGTATTTCAAATTTTAAATAAATATTCTTTAGGAACGTTTCTTTTCTTTTACTTTGTTTAGTTACAAGATTCCTTAGTTTACCAATCACCTTATACTTTATGTTAGGCATATTTTATCGCGTTTGTATTTTATTTCCCACTTAACAAATAATGGTTTAGAACTAAATTATTAGACCCTTTGCTTTGCCTCAACACACGCCACAAATATCCATCATTTGTAATACTACCTGCAGGTACTTGATTTTTCATTGTGAATCAATGGGATTTCAACAGCTCAAAAACAAATTTGCTATAATATTTTGGGTGCTTTCCAATCAAGTAAGATAGATTCCTGTACCTTTGAAAATAAAAGAAGAGCGAATGATTTCATAGATAATTTATTAAATTCTGGATACAGCGTCGTTTTTATTTCTACTTTAGGCAATAAATAACATCATAATAACAAAAACGCAAATTACATAAGTAGGCTTTTGTAATGTGGTTGATGAGTAAAAAGAATGAATAATAATTAAATGTTATCACGTGATGAATATTTAAGGGTCATTCAAAATGTTTCTACGCGAAACGGGTTTTGCATCCGCTTCGGTGGACATTTTGAACAATTTCTGGATATGTTGTTTTTTTTTTTGGTGCAGCAAGTTCATATTCTATTTAGGTAATTTGTGTTTTTCTTATTCATTGCATGGAGAGAACATATAAGAGCGACATTATCTTAGAATTTAATAACCTATCTAAATGAATCGAAAATACACAGTTCTCAATTTAAAAAAGCTCCTGATTTGTTTTTGAAAGTGCGGGAAACTTGCTAAAAGAACAAGTTAAAAGTTCACCATATTTTCTTGTAGATAATCCTTCACACAACCAAAGGGAAGAGAGAGGATCATTCGTACTAGCCAAGTGAGTGTGTACAGTAGGGTTTAGAATACACGTTTTACAATATTTTACAATGCATATTTTAACAAACTTTACCTCTCATCAACTATTATAGACTATGTTGCTACTGCAGAATTTATCTGGAGGTAATAGACTGGAACCTTCTTCTAGGAGTATACATTCGGTGAATATTTTCTAACAAAACAGTATCTTCTGCTGCTAAATTTGAAATAGCCCAGAAATTGAATACTTTGAATTTTGCTTGCACTACACCTTAATTATAAACCAAGCCACTTGAACATATAAATAGTTGTAAAAATACCGTAACAATATTTTTGAGTAGTCCTCAGCATGGTGTCATCTAGGGGTGGCATATAGAATTCGAACACATTTTGTTACTTAAATTTGTATAGTAGCAAAATGAAGATAAAATATAACTTCATTTGCGAGAGGAACTCTTTATAAGGTGCGTTATGCTTGTGTTTGATGTTCTACGTGATCAAAATGTAAACAGAAGAAAGCTATGCCCTCTGAGTCTTCCTCCCATAAGGAGAAAAAATTCATGCATACTATTGCCATTTCTGCTAGAAAAGTCGCAGATAATGTGACAAGAAAGTAAGCTAGCTGGATTGGTAATCAAGAAAAACCATGGGAGTCAGGATGGATTATTCCAGTCATTCAGCTTTTTTTAATTTCCAATAAAATTAATTTTCCGCGAAATTAAAACGATTATATTTTGTATTAAAAAGAAATACATACATAAATTTGGTTCGATAAGCAATGCAATTTACAATGGTAAATCCCTAATAAAATATTTTATTTTGCATCCGCATTTTCCACCAAATATGTGAGTTGGAAAATATGCGCCTGTTATAGTTCAAAACCTCTAAAATATGTGTTTGGTTTACGAGAGCGAATTTAATTCACGAAAAGGGAACGGAGTTTATGGTATGTTAAATAACTTTACTTTCAAAAATATATAGTTTCAAACCCTACGTTACTGTCCGTTCAACTCGTTTGCTAATTAAAGTCTATATTTATTTTTTATCTTTGGTACCCAAGTAGTGCTGTCAGATCACAATGTGAAGTTCGCTCTATATATAAAAAAAACGTATTGCATAAGCAGGCTGTTTTATTTAGGCAACAGGAAAAAGCAATTTTTTTACTACCCAAACAGAAAAAAAAACATCCTTTGAAATAAGGATTCCTTTAATGTAATAAATGCTCGGGAAAATAGAGCTTGTTTCTTTGAAGGTTATTGGGCGTGGGCATTCAATACATGGCAATACAATTTAGAAAAGATTTCAAAGCCAATTGCAAACAAAAAAAGAAACTGTAATTTTAAGGCGTCTGTTATTGTCGCTAGAACTGAATTTCTAATGGTGCCCACCATTATATTTAAAGTAATCATATGATACAATATAAACAATATGGCAGTAGTTAATTAAATAATCTGAATCTTATTTCATTAAGCACGAGTTTATTTTAACACAATGGATCTGAGGTGTGCTACTTACTTTTTGTAGTAGTGATTGACGAATTTCTCGCTTTTTAATGAACCTTCGTACAGCTAAATTCTCGATCTCCAGAGATATGGATATATTAACAGTGTATGAAATTTTATATTAGGAAAAATATGAGGTTTTGAAAATACACACACAAACATCTCCTATCTTTTATTCAGCCTAAATAATTCAAAATAAGGTATATTTGATTTAACCGTTATAAGTGTAATAATTCTTTAAGGCTGCCCTACATAAAAAGAATTGGGGGGAAAATATCATTTATAATATTACAAAATACTATAAACAGCTTTAACAAACTTTAAGGAATTTAAAATGCACGGGAATGCTACATATTACTAAGAAGAAATGCCTTCTCGACATTTATATATTCCTCTGGTATTTTTCTTATTAAATCTTTCTTCCCTAGAATGAAACCGAAAGGTGCCTTGTATAAAATTTTATTAAAATATGTTTCTATAATGCACATTAGTACTATTAATTTTAGATATTGGGGCCGATTTATTCATTACTCTCGACCCATTAAAATTCTATTTATACCAACGTCAATAAAAAGGACCCGCTATAGGCATTTGACGGTTTTTTAATGAACAGTACTCAGTGAATGTTGAGCACAACACATTTTTATTAACATGGAAACATGCAGGAAGATTCGTTCTACAATCCAGTAAGTTTTCATTTATTCAAGATGATATTGGGAACTTGATAATGGGAATCCAAGTATTTCTGAAACACGTGCGGTCCCGAATTAATTAATACTTTGTGCGGGAGGAGAATCCGAACAGTGTGCTTATTGTGCTGCCCCACAGTCCTTGCAATCTTTATTCAACTCCAACAATTTAGTTTGCAACCAAGAATTCACATAAATAACCCTGAATCAAAAAGCAAGGTCGCGTATAGTACAGACAAACCTTGGTAATAATAAAGAATTAACAAGAAAACAAGACGGTGTTGGGAAATATCATAACAATATATGTGAGTGTAGATAATTAAGCACATCCAGTGCGTCAAAAAAGTTTTAAAAACATCCATACCAACAAGAGACCACGAGCCACTAATGACATTTTATCGGTTAATGGGTACATCTAAAGTTATCCAATACTGATAGCTGATAACATTCATTTCTTGACGTGGATTTCCATATTCGTTTATTCAACGTAAAAATATGAAGTGTATGTTATAAATAAATAACGAAATATTTAGGCTCTTACGAACAATTGAATTTCTTTCATTTACAGACCGAAATTGCATCATATTTTATTCTCTAACAAGTACGGACGATACTCCTTTTTCAATATTTAACTAAATACACATATTCGTATGCAAGTTTAAAACATAAATGTGCCTTAAGCCGCATGTTTGTGACTCCCTCTTTGCCTACAAATTGGAAATCCACCCGCGGGCCAGATGTACATACGTATATGTATATTTTGCAAACGCTAGTGAGTAAGCAACACGTTATACTAGTGAACTGCAGCTTCCAATTTGTATTTACATATTCTCCGTTTCTCCTTAGAACATACTGGTACGTAGACATATATATTCATTACATTTCGTACAGAGAGACAGAACCGTATTTCCGCTGAAGTCTTGATACAATCGGCAGAAGATATGCTCTGCACCAGATATACTCAACGATCTACGGGCTAAACTACATGTCGAATGTTTCTCATGCATTCAATAATTTTAATACGTGGCTTTATGCTGTCAGAAATGAATATTACAATTTTTAAAGTATTGCTATCTCTCAATTTTTCCACCTGACGCTTCGCTGCTTGTACTGCCAACGTCTCCAGGATTATCTAAGCTAATTTTCCAGGGCTTTTTGTTGTTTATCACATCGGAAATAGTAACTACTAAAAATCGATGTGTCTGTTCCAAATCTTTTTATTTCTTCATTCACAAATAGTTAACCTAATAGCGAGCTAAAACAGTTATATCCATTTTTGAACGAAGAATGGCTTGTTTCTCTTGGAGGAAGATTAACTTATTCACATTTTACAGTTCAAGAGAAACATCCAATCATTGTTTCGAATAAACGTATTCTCACAATGCTTACACTGACATATGAACATGTAAAGCTAATGCATGTAGAAACACAGATCCCTCTAAATCAAATACAGCAAACTTATTGGCCCATCAATTGCAGAAATCAAATTAAGTTGATAATGCTACAATGTTTAGACCAAATTTTGGAGGGCTTTGGGAGGCAGAAATTAAGAGAGTGAACGGGCACATTAAGAGAGTTATTGGTGATACGCATTTAACCAATGAAGAGATGAATAGGCTATAGGTAAAAATCCTGTTAAATCACGTCGTAAATAGGTGTAATAACACCTATTTACGTTGACATTCATGATCCGTCAGCACCAACCCTTGCTCATTTGCTAATTGGAACTCCACGCTAGCACTCCTCACCCGGACTTAACCCAATCTAAACTCAACCCTTTATCAAGGCGGCGACTGATACAGAAGATGTTTCAACACTTTCGGAAAAGATGGAGTAATGAGTATTTACACTGTTTACAGCAGCTTGATGAATGGAGAACTGCAGATACGTATTTTTGAAAAATTAGTTATTCAAGTGGTGTTCTGTGTGGTGCATATCTCCCGAAGTGCTGAGAATGCCAACTTAGAAGAACTAACGAAGAACTGTATAATATCTATCAAGAACCTAAAATAGATGCAGTGATTATATCGTGGAGGTGGTTGGGGCACATAGAAAGAATGGCAGAAGATAGAACAGTCAAGCAAATTGCTAATAAAGAACCCGAGGGAGGAAGGAAGAGAGGCAGACCAAGGAAAATATGGAGGGACGCGGTTTTGGAAGATTTAAAAGAGGGGAAGGTAATTGGATGGAAGGAAAAAGCTAGGGATAGAAAGATATGGAAGAAAATTACA
>JARFOC010000149.1:87302-133485 GCA_031763485.1 Osmoderma eremita
TGCCTTCTTCGTATACTGGTCTTCTCTCTTTTTATTGGTCCGATAAGATATCGTAATAATCTATTACGGGGTTACGGGGTAGATAACCACTTTCACTTAAATAAGTTGAGTCAATTTATATTATTTGATTCTCTAAACGTAATTACACCCCCAGCCAGGTCAAGAATTGTCGCTTGACACGCTAAACTTAGTTACACCCCCAGCCAGGTCACGAATTGTGGCTTGACTGACTTTTATTTATCATTTATTTTTCCCTAATGTCAAAATTGACATATCGCCTCCTGCGAATTTCAAAGTCAGTCAGCTGACTCTTAATTTAATTTATCTTGACGTACTGTCAAACGGACGTAATGTCAAAAGTGACGCCCCGCCTGACAGCTCGTGTCCCTCATAGGCTTCCCCGCTTCTCTTCTACCGTTCTTCGTCCAGTCCACACAACTCCTTTTCACAATAATAAAGGATAATTTAATCACATCAATATAAATTTTCCGAAACTGCACTACCCTTACTTTCTATTCTATTTAAATAAAAAATATTTTGAATTTTACCGTTCCATTACACTATGCAACTACCAAAACTGATCTATCCTAAAGTCGTCTAGGAATTACGTATTACCCGACCAATTTAAAATACACAATATATCTGCAATTCTTCATACCATAACTGATTTATTAATTCGGTACATATATTTCGCGAACACGTGGTTTCTCATTGACAATCAATGCCTACTTCGGGACCTGGTTGATATGTGGTCTATAAACTTATAGTCCTTGCAACGACACAACCCGCTTTTGACATCGCTAATGTTAAAATCATACCAACACAACTAAAACAAACCATTCAGCAAATGCAAATGTCAAATTTAGTAACATTTCGTCCGTATAGGATTTCTACAATTAGAACGTAGCCAGTCTGCATAGATAAGTTGTCAACCCACTTACTTGACATTTGTCGTTTGACGTTGTATTTATAGTTGAATCGCCCAACAGATGTAGTAGAGAACTATATGGTAGTCGTGTAATATGAATGCGTCATATTTTTATTATGTTTATTATTGGTCAATCAGACGGTTTCATGACGGCTTGCTTACAATAGGGCTGTCAAATTTCCTTGCATTTGTCATATTTATTTTGCGTTTTGGTAAAAAGCTATACATACTTTGGAGAATAAAAAGGCGGTATATTTATAATACTACAATTATTTTACTTCGTATTCGATAGTATTTACAAAGAGAAATTCAAATTTAATGTTGTTTTATTTGTTGTTCATGTGAAATCATTTATAAGAGTAATGTCAAAAACTAATTTATCGGCATTCATTCTAATATGACACAAGTACGGTGGTGTGAAGCGGGTTTTTCGGTGTTCGGATCACGGCGCTGTTGCTTACTGCATCTGTTGGGCGATTCAATTATAGTGTTGATTATATCAAATCTTTCAATGATCATAACCACTGAAACCATGTGATAAGCTCTGGCAACGATGTTATGAAACGACAAAATGTGAGAGAACCAAATATATCTAATCGCTAGGTGTGTGAAAATTATATTGTGGATTAGTGCTACCAACCCAGACCTTGCAATTCTCCACTATTTTAGACCATTTCCTATTCTATTCTTACCTCGTTGCAACAATCGTATATATGTGACATCTACTGGTAGAGAAGAATTGAGTCGCCATGACAATTTCCTTTCCTCATTATAACATATCGCCATTTATACATTTTACATTGGTATATTGAGTTTATTTTCATGCTATTCATGTTTATTTTCAGCTTTTCCCTTCCTAAATAAACCTGATACAGATACTGCGGCATTTTGCCTAAAGTCTAGTACATTATTCATCAAACACCGAAAACCGTCGCTGGAGACTTCCTCCAGCGGTGTGTACTTACAAAACCACACAAGCGCGATTTCGGCGCATTGTCACAGATCGCTGCTTGCAAGGGCGGCGGCGTTCGAACTTGTTGAGCTCGAAAGTCGAGTTTCGGTTTCCGGACATGCAAAACTTCTCCCATCAACCCACTCCTAGTCGGTCGAGAGTAGAACGTAGCATCTACGAAGAGGAGCGAATCGAAAAAAGGAGCGAATATCCATTCAGTAGCGAAGTTGTCTTCTGGTGCTTTCGTCTAATGGACTGTCGAACTTCGAATGCGGTTACCGTCGTCGGGGACGCCGCTTTTTGTTCACACACAAAGGAAACGAACTGCCGAGTCAATGGCGACGAGGCGCACAGAATAACGTTCCGAAAGAGGGATGCGCCCGCAAAAATCTAATAACGCTTTTCGCAGAAAGCGTTATTAGAGTGAAAGTGTTTTTTTTACACTGACAAATTGATGCTTCGCGAGAAATCGTGTATCACTTTAGTGGACGCAATGTTAGGGAAGTTACGGTATTGATGTAGTTTTAAGCGTTATTTAGATTCTTTTCTTGGGTATGTTTCTAACCGACTGCGTGAAATTTTGCCACATTGGTATCTTTAATCACTACCAAATTGCATTTCTATTGAGATTTATCTCTCTTTGTTGAACAGATAAGTTGGTTGAGTTGATTTGGACTGGTCATAAACGTTGTTTATTTTTCTATATCTACATTCTTCTTTCCCTTTGTAAGTCTGAAGATCTTTCTACCTTACCAAAGGTTTACAATGGAAGTAAGCAGAATTACTGCAACTTCTTTTTGTTTTTGGATTTTTTACATCTGCTATCTATGAAATGATTTTATAAATCTCTATCTTTAGATAGGTGAATTCTTGAATGACATCAGAGGAACAAAAGTAATTATAGATATTGTATATTAAATTTTATCCAAATGCTACATTAAAAATAAAGCAAGTTTATGCAGATTTTACTTGTTCAAAAACCCTTGGATACATATACTATTTCGTATAGCAAATCCTGTCCTATTTTATTCAATTTTCAAGTCGCCTATGTAGGGAATTCCGCTTTAGCAATTTCGACGTGAACGCCTACTATTTTCAAAGATTTTTTAGTATCATATAACGGTTACTCATCGAACTAATACTCACTATTCTTTTGTTTGAGTATACTTGTGTTATAATGCTTGTCTTATCTGTATTAATTATTTATTTATTCTTGTGACACTATTCAGTTACATTTTTAAGAACTAATCTAATGTATGCTCGATAGCAAATAGCAACTAATGAAAGCTACATGGGATTTGTTGCCTGGAATTATTTTTGAGATTCAGGAAGGTATGTACCTATTGCACAACCATTGATTAAATAAGTTAATGGTTCTTCTAAATATCGTGTTACTTGTGCAATACATTTGTTGGCAGTTTACTAAGGCCATACTTAACCAAAAATGGGCCTCGAAATAATAAAAAAAAATCATGGTGCAAATGAAATAATTTATCAAAATTGATCCGAAGAACCATTTCATCTAATCGATAAAAAAGACTTCCTTAAATGACGAATGAATTTATTGGATAATAAAAATTGCATTGTATTGATGTAAACAAAATCATTGAAAATGAAGTCATAGGTTTATTTACGCAATGAAATATGTTATTATTGTAACGAACACCAGTTTTGTTTTAATAACTGCATTTGGTTTATTGAATAAAGGGCAGTTATTAATTTTGTGTAATGAATGGCAATCATAGAATAAAGAAAAACATGGATAGAATGAATCTTATTCGTTAATGTGGTTAATCGTTAGTTGTTGATTGAATATATATTATTTGTGGTCCTAACGAATTTTAGTAATTGTTATAGGGCAATCATTTTATTAATATGATGAACTTAATTCGCTAATGGAATAATCGTAATTTATTTAGTCAATCCACCGTTGTTTAAACTTTCGCAGCTTTATTTATCACTTCATTACGATTAGAGTAAAAGTAACATTGGCAAATAATAAAAAAATTGATATCTATAGGTACTGGTAATTACTTAGTTAAAACGGAATAAAAATGAATTTATGTTTGTCGTGTTTTTTTTTAACTTCGTTGTAATGTACTATATCAATTTTGTATCATTTGCCAATATTACTCTTACTTAGTGCTCTTGATTAAGTGGCTAATAAAACGGCGAAGGTTTAACCAACAATGAATTGACTCGTTTTTGACCGCAACACAATTTTTTTGTATACAGACGTATATGTATTCATGCAAGTCTTAAGTACAGGAATATAATAAGCAGTCGTTGTTGCTATGTTTTTATTATTTCAGGTTCACAAATATATCTTAACAAAAACAAAAATCTTTAATCCAAGTCAATTTTATCCAGGTAGAATTTTATTTACCTACAAATATTACTCTTTCGAGTCTAGATGCTCGGCTAGTATGAAATTTTCGCAAACCTTTGCTGAGCGTTATGTTTGAAGAAAAATGTTTCAATAAAATTGTAAAACATACAAGATTCCCTGGGATAATTGAGATCGAAAACAAAAAATATTTTGAAACATATATCCATTGCCCTTAAGAAGTTAAACAACTTAAATCTAATATTGTCAAAGAAAAAATGTTTCTTCAATATGTAAATATATCAGCACCTAAGCAATAAATAAACGGTTGAATATTTTGGCTTATTTGCTTCAAGAGATTTATGTGGTCCTCTATCTCTTGTAAACATGTTCCCACAAAATTAAAGGATTGCTGGAAATCTTTAATGGTGTACTTTGTGGTTATATTTCTCCCACCGTCTCCCATCTTTCGTCACGATTCTATTTGTAGACTCAAAGTACCCATAGAGAGCCCAAAATAGAACTGCATTGCATTAATCTAAAAAGGTATAAATTTGTAATGTTTGTAAGAATGTGGTGGCTCGGCCCTTAGGTCACCCCTACGTTGTATTATAATCTAGGTGATAAGTAAATGCATGGAAGCGAAGGCTTCCACAGCCAGTCAGTGTATGACAAACTTGTTCGAGGTTTGGACCATCTCATATCAGAAATAGAGGATCTTCAGATCCTCTATCAACAATATAACACAAAAGTAAATATATTATAATTATTGTACTTTGTGATCATTTTGTAATTTATTTCAAACAAAACAAAATATTTAAAATATTAATATATTTACTTTCAGAAATAGTAAATTGAAATAGCTTGTTGTAGTACTGGTTCCAATTAGTTAATAGCCTATCCGCATTATCAAAGAGAACACAAAAATCCATATCAATCTGCACGTAAAAGAAAGTATTTGGATAAACATAAAGAAGACTGTCTAAAGGCGCATACTAATCGATAACCTGTCAGACTTTTATAGAAAGGTAATTTATCCATTATCGCAGTACTTCCTAAACTTTTTAAATCGTTTAGACGATACTGTATGGTTCCAAGTATGGTCGAATTGCTCAGCAGTTAAATTATCAAACTTTAATGTCCTAAGGCACGTTTCGGTGTCATCTTCCGGTTCTAAAGACAATATTTAACTTAAAATTTTGTCTACATACTCTTTAAAATTCAATTTGATGAAAACTAAATGACTATAAAATATATAATAAGAGAATTTTGAAGCCAAATTTCAATGAATTTATCAAACTTTCTCTCAAGTCCACCACTTCTTTTTAGTGGTTACGTCGACAATATGTTTACCGACAGCAGCCTTAAATGATCTTTTAAAATTACAGAATCTATTATATATTCTTCCTCTCTTGCTGGAACCGTAGTACCTATTCGTAAAATGATAAGAGAATATTTTATGACAACCTTGTTTAAAGCAATGTAGAGTAGCAATTACCAATTTTTCAGTTGGAAATCTGTCTATGCTTTCTTCTTCTAGTCTATAACTTATTGCTAATGTGAGTGGAACACCTTTATATTCAAAATATTGAGCTATTAAATTTATCAATGACGTACGTTGTTACTGACAGCAATTAGCTTCAAAACATCTATATAGAGATTTTGTGGTAAGGTCATAATTTCGTTTGAGATGAAAAATAAGTAATTTTGGAGAATTAATATCTTTCTTGCAAATAAAGGATAACATCCCTTCAATGTTGTTTAATTCAAGGGTGCTATTGGTTAAATTAGTTTTACTTACGATTGCTGCCGGGATAATTCGGCTCAAGTTTTGTTTAAACCTATAAACGTACTAGAAATAATTCAGAATATCTACGCATTTAATATTGGTATTTTAATATTCCTACCTTCTTTTTAAGAAAAGCAGACACTAAACAAAACCAACACTCACCGTAGTGAATTTCTAAATGCGGGTAACACGGTAAAAGAAGTATATTCCTGTCTCAGTTATATTGCACCATATGCACCTAAATTTTCTACTCATTTCATTTTTTGCTAATATAATTTAAAAAATTGTTGGCCTTATGAGTGTACTTTATTAGGCCGATGTACAATACAGTAATTCAATAATATCTAAGCATTAAGACCGAATGCCGTGATTTAGTGAATTCGTTTGCTAACACAACGTATACCTTTCATCAAGGTAAGGTATTCGTTGGTTCCTGCAATAAATTGCAAACCATTAAAACAATGGACAGGTTATCGTTCAATACTTTATTATGTTCTTATTAGGAATAATGCTATGAATACAATCATTTATTAAACTTATGAAAAAATAGTACCCAGAATAAATATTATCCATTGACAGATGTAAAAGTATTTGTTGCTGTAATGCAAACGAATTTATTTTAGTAAGGAATCTTGTTGTTACTTAATTAAAGATTGTAAATAACTTTTTATCTTAGCAATGAAATAATTCTTTTTCTCAGTGAAAATGTACTCAATAAATGAAGATTATTGATATTACGGCCAATATTTTTCTCAGTGCATTAGCACTTGTATTAGGTATCTAAATTGTCTAATCTAATCTAAATTGTTTGTTGCAAAAAATGTAACATACGTAACCGAAAATATTATTATTCATTGGACAAAGTGTTTGATCAACTAAACCAAACTCTATTTCTTTCTTACTTTATTACCCAAATGCTTTCCTATGTGTTTAAATAAAATGATGCTATCGTGGTTATTACGTTTGAATTCTAACAATGACGAACTTTATTCCAGTTATCCAGATAAAAGCGGATTTAAAATTTATACTACTACTCTGTAAACATCACCGTAAAACGAGACTTTTATAGCGAAATTAGCTGACGATATTGTTGTAATTCTCGAAGATACCGTACAATTAAGGCACTTTTAAGGTCATAATTGTGTCTTCGTCCCATTAATAAGAACGTACCCGTCTTTAAAATAGACAAAAAAGTAATGAAGCTCTCTTCTTTCTACCAGTGTTTTCAGATTCTGCCTCCGAGCAGCATGTTCCACGTTTTCCCTTTTTCCCTTGCTCATTTTTTAATTATCTCCGCTTTATATTTTATTATCGTTTTACGTTCACGTTGAGTGCTCCCGGCCCTCTCCTGAACTTAAGCAGACGCAAAAAAAGGAATCCTTTTCAAGTCACCCCGAATATAGGTACAAGAGTCGCCCATCTCGTGGGAAATCATTCAGGAGAGTTGATATTGATTCGGCGGCTCTCTCTGACTGAAAAGCACATAATGCCGCCGCTGCGCTACCGATGAAACGGAGGTCTAAATTTTTAATGCGCTTTAATGTAAACGGAATTGACGAATTACTAAAGAAGAATCCGGGCCCTGACTGCTCGGAAATATATCGCTGCAGAAACGTAAATTTAATAAAGTTAATGGCAGTTATGCCTTTCGTAATCGTTTTTGAAGCGTGATGTAAATCCTAACTACATTTAACAACGGGAAGAGGCACGGCATAATTGTGCTGACTACAAAATTAGTAGAAGCAATGAAGGAACGTGATAAAATTTATGTATGTAAAACATTTTTTGTCTTAGGAAAACGGATGTGAAATAGTAGTTTATTGAGTTAGTTATTGTAATCCTAACTTAATAGCCACTCTTAACGTATTCTGCTTAATAAATATTAATACCAATTACAGCCTGGATTTTTTTATAAATAATTTTCTTTTGAAAATCAACTGAAATATGAAACATGTCTAGATGTAACTGCAGGCTACATCTATATAGGAAATACATAACTTGAGCACACCCATGAGATTGCAGATACCAACTTTTCCTACAACTGAAAACATTGTTTACATAAAATATTTGCTAGTTCCAAATAGATGTCGCCACCATTCATAGCTCCAATTTTGTACTAAATATTTCTGATATCAAATTACTCATACTTCTAATCATAAATTGATAAGGAAATTCCGATACACACCAGCTATAATCATTTGATCCTTCACCTCTCATTTCAGTTTTATTGCATATTTTGTGCGTCCGCCAAAGAGCTAACTTCGTAGTTATAACGAAAGGACGAAAGACTGTCAATTTTTGACAGTCAAAAGGTGATTGTTGAAGTTGAGATACCTATTGTCGCTATAATTGTGACCTGTTATTTTTCTTTTTGATTGCAGTGCCTCCAAAAACAATTGGAGGATAAGTAGCTCAAAACGGGAAACGAAATGTCTGCCTCGGCCATGGAAAGTATCCTTTTAATATTTCGCCCATAAACACGGGAATATTACTGATAATAATTAAGTCGTACGTCAACGATGAGTCATGATTATAATTATTCGATTGTGTATTTACCTTAATGAAAGTTAGAACATCTTTTTAATTTAAAATTCGCCGTCAAGGAACTAGAACGAAACTCCAAAAGATGTGAGAAAGAGGAAAAACAGGAGAAGGCGAAGACAAAGCAGGCTATACAGAAAGGGAATTTGGAAGTTGCGAGGATACATGCTGAAAATGCCATACGGCAGAAAAATCAAGCGATTAACTATTTAAGAATGTCTGCTAGAGTAGATGCCGTATCTAGTAGGGTTCAGTCGGCACTAACAACTAGGAAAGTTTCAAATTCAATGGCAGGTATGGTATTTCTTAATTGTTCATAAAAAAATTGCTATATGTATGTCAATTATGTCATTATGCATTATGTATACAATGGAATTAATTTTAATTTCTGTTTTCCTAAAGGTGTTGTTAAAGCTATGGATGCAGCTATGAAGAGTATGAATTTGGAAAAGATTTCTACACTTATGGATAAGTTTGAGCAGCAGTTTGAAGATTTGGACGTTCACAGCAGTGTCATGGAAAATGCGATGTCACAAACTACAACCACTACTGTACCTCAAAATGAAGTTGAAGGTCTCATGCTACAAGTAGCAGATGAAGCTGGGTATGTTTTTCTTTTTTTATGCGTATATAAAAGAATCAAATTCACAACGAACAGTTGTGATCAATTAATTATGAAATTTTGTGTACAATCTATCTAAAACCCTTGACACTTGTCATTACTTGCACAAATTCTTTCAATGTTGAAAATCAGTGTCAAATATGTACATATAGCTCTTGCAATTAAACTACCGACTTTTGACATTTCGTCCTTTCATTACATGGTTGCCACGTATTACAAAGCATATCATGATTTGACAGATATATAGATAGGTTATGGTTAACAAATACGAAAACTATCAATACTAAAGAGAACGTCAAAATGACAAAGTAAGTGCGTTGGCAACTCGCCTTATTTATGCAACTGGCAACGCTCTAATGGAAGAAATCTTGCGCCGACGAAATGTCACTAGATTTGACATTACTATCCATTTGCTAAATGTGAAGTGTTTGATTGTGTTGGTATGATTTTAACATTATCGCTGTCAAAAGTCGGCAAGTCGAAAAGTCTTTCGTTGTGAGGGTCACTTATATGGAATATGTTAAAAGAAACTTCAGGTTCTGTTTGAAGCATTCACCTAAAATTTGTTTTGTGTGGTTTACTTCAATTTAGATGTTTAATGTTTTTATATCAAATTCTGGACTTAGAAATCATTCGTACTCACTTACTGAACTTTAGCATTGTCCAATTTTTTTTTTAGGTGAAATTCTATCAAATACTAGTCCAAAGTGACCCTTGCTATGTATTGTTTTCTCGTTTCGTTTGGTTCGTAAAAATATGATATAGAGATCACATTTCCGAAATTACTTTTTATATGCATAAACAAAACAAATTTCGATTATGTACTTATTAATTAAAACAAATCACTGGGACAGCCTACGCCCACAATAACTTAAAATCGAAATGGACAAAGCAAATAAAAAGGAAATAAGAAACCATTTTTGAAAATATATATAAATACACTTTGATTACATAGAACATTCTTAGTTACTATAGACGCTTAGATATTATTTAAAAATAGAATATAATTCCAACTGCGTGCTACGCAGTTACGATTACTCGATAAGGGTAATCGATTATTCGATAAGAAAGCTCACTCGATTAATTGATTAGTCGTTTAGTCGATTGGTCGTTAAACCAATTAATCGCCGAATACGCACCGCGCGAGATATGTTCATTCCTGTCGGAGACCAAATCATTATTGAGAACCGAGCACGTTTGCGGACCGCGCCATAACTACGCCCCTGACGCGGAGCGCAAAATTCGCTTCTGTATTAATTAGTCGTTTTTGCTGTTCTCAAAGGGCAATTCTCGCAAATTACTACATCTAAAAACCGATTATGCGACTATGTAAATGTATCTAGGGAAATGTTGATTGGTTACCTATTGCACAAGTTTCATGTGACACACAGGGTTAAACTAAGACCCGATATTTTTATCTACTCAATATTATAACTGCTTCCTATTTTTTTGCATGAATACATATATTTTTTTAACATATTCTAGACTCGAACTCAACATGGAACTACCTCAAGGCGTTCAAGGAAGTACAGTTGGAACAGACACGAGGGTGTCACACGAACAAGACGAACTATCACAGCGCCTCGCGCGGTTAAGGCAAACTGAATAGGTCACAATCTTACTTCCGTCTATAACAAATCTTATGATAATAGATTCGACAAATGTTAGGTGTCTTAAGCTTACTACACATGTACGTTTATACGTATAATAATTACTAAATCGCTTGCTCAAAGCTTGTCTTATAAAAAAGAACCTGTAATAGAGGATAAAGCAGTCATTTTAGCATCAACACATGGTAGTACACATTTAAGACGCGTAAAATTTGTGAATTGTTGTATTTATATGACTAAGTGTAAAACAAACTAGGTGTATTACATGTTTATGTCGTTATTTTGCTATGATTTAATGATAACAGGAAATGTAATACATTTGGGTTGGTTTCTCGTTTCAAAGTTAAGGTGTTCACACCTACTGCGTAGACTTTATAAGTTCATCCTCGAAATGTCTACATTTTCAAAAAGCGAAATAGTTATTAATGATCATTAAATATAATTAGTCTTATCAGTCAATAAATAAAAGAATATGTTTTGTACACTGTCATTGTTATTATATTTGTTATGTTGACATATTTTATATCTGTGTATAAATAAGCTTAAATAAAAGTAACTCAAATATGTATAAATAAAATCGGATCACTCCTCACCGCTCAATAGATTTATTACACGTGTATCGAGAATACGCGGATTCCTACCGTTAATCCCATGACCGAACTAAGGTAAACATAACTGTTATTAAAAGCAGGTACTACTTTCTTACTTCTTCGTTTTCTCACAAGCCATGCGTAAAATATCTACAACCGCTCACGCACCCCCGAACGCAAAATTCCTGGAAGTCCGACACGACCGTTCTTAACTATGTGCTGTTGCTATAATAAATCCATGAAACTGCAGTAACTAACTGGACCTTCTCGATTAAGAAGGTTTTTATTGTATATAGATGTATATGGATTTAGTTCGCGCATCGAGGGTAGTGATTTCAACAAGTTTAGATTATCTGCGTTTATATCAAGTCCGCTTTGTTGGTTATGTTCAGTAAGTAGACATATTTGCTCTCCTATATCGATAATGAGCGATGTGTTCTTTATACCTAGTTTCAGTTGCCCTTTTTGTTTGACCGATATAGACCTTTTGTTGATGATTGGAATTCGCCATTTTGAATCTGTTTCTTTCTGTATATGTCTATTTCTAATTTTCTGTTGTTCTTAATTAACGACTTGAATTGACTATACATTTAGACAAACCGTAAGTAGGTGAATCAGTGTCTGATACGATAGGTGACGTTGCCTTTCCCGGTTTATGAATTTTGGCCAAACTAAATTTACGGAATTGTAGGGTTTGCACTATTGAGTTTTCTTTTCAAACTCGCCTCGGTTAATCTCGGACAATCCTTAATTGTCTGCATCGCGGGTAGAGAGTTCTTTTCTAATTGTTTGTACGTTGTTCTCCTTTCATACAAATATGTATAAAATAATTTTCTTTTGTAAATAATGAGAAAATATAGGGTATGGAAAGAAAGCAATGGATTTTAATAAAATTAACTTTTATTAACAATACTCGCTGAATACTTAACGCAAAAACCATGAATAATAATGCCATCCATGTCAAAGCTTAAGTAATGGTAATGCATTTTCCTTTTCAATCAATAAATAAATCACATCTGTCTTTTGTTACGTATAGACGCATATATAATATATATTTATTATACACATTATATTCGATAGTATTACATAAGGGTTAAAAACAAAAAATAAACACATTTTCTGCCCAGAAAACGATAATTACACGAGTAAATTTTCACTGCTGGCACTTAAATTAGGCATTGATTTGAACAGATTCTTATTTTTCACTTTATTATCATTGTCCGACTTAGAAGTATGGGGTAATTCGACGACCGACATGTGCCGCTTACTATATTCCATATCTAACGCTAATATTTCTTGTATGCTCAATTCTAAAGCATCACATGAAGTTTTACCTACACTAACGTTATCGATCTTATCTATACAAGAAGTCATTTTGTAAGAGGGTTCAGTGCTGTCCGTCTTTATCAGACTAGATGTGGAACTGATCGTTTCCATGTACAACTTTGCGTTGCTGCCCTTTGTACCGCAACCGGGCGCATCGAACATGTAACTGGACTCCACTGGATTGCTTATCCGAGGCGGTGGCACGTTGCATTCGACGTTCGCTACCACTTGCGACGACGGTTCTATCCTGTTCGGATGTATGGTAATACTGAAGTTGGGTGATGGTGGAGCGATAACTTTTTCGGGGGCGTTTTGTACTAGAATAATTCTGAAAAACAAGCCAAGAAAATTATGATAAAATCAATACAATGAAACCTCAATTGTCAGATACAACTAATAATATTTATTGTTCCCAACAGAACATCCAGTTACAGGACAAAAATAAAATACATAAATGACGTAACTTATGTGAGAAAAAATACTATAGTCCAGTCCATCTTTTAAAGGAGGTGTTGTTCTTATTGGAGAGCATACCCAACGTTGGCAAATCTATTTATGATAACACCAACAGCCACCTAATAGTATATATATTATGAAGAATGTCGGAACTATAGTCGAATAAATACCGCATCGATGCGAAAAGTCTGGTTCACGCCATGATATATCTGTCACACGAGAATGAATGCCGATAAATTAGTATGTGACATTAGCCCTATAACTGATAGTAATGTAAAGAAATTTGACAGATTGTTCTATTATAAGTTTAGACCATGGCTGCTTTCCAGGCTCACGCACCGAGGGCTCTAGAACACTCCCATTTATATCGTTTGTGTTCCAGATTCAAAATGTTTCTTACTCTAGATTTTTCCCTCAAGCACCAAGAAATTTATCACAGCTTTACACTCTTGCGTGCGTGCGCGTACTATGTTTCAAGCTGTTAGGTAGCGGAGTACTCCAGAACAAAATATTCCAGAGTATTTTGCTATCGCCTAGAAAGCAGCTCATACTTATGGCCACGTCTCACTTCATTGTGGTGAAGCCAACAATTATTCCAAGAGCGTGATCGCTATAGGCTTCGCATTTAAAATGCATCGTCGAACGCGATTAAAATTATTATTTTAACGAATACATGATCAAATAGTTTATTGAACAAACCCTATTGAATTTAATAGAAAAATCTCGAATCATTTGCAGATCGTTCTACACATTTGTAACCACCACATATAATAAAACCGCTGTAAATTTTCGTTAAAACACAGATAAATATGTTAACTGGACGTTGTGTAACTTTTTCTGCCACACTGTGACGTCATGTGCCTACCTAATGTTGGCTTCACTTTATCCTACGCGGTGAATAACACAAGGCGTGTCCATAAGTATGTGTGGTCTAAGATTGAAGCAAGCCGTCTGATTGACCAATAATAAACATGATAAAAGTATGACGTGCTGATGACGCGTTGATATTAGATAGTTGCTACTGCATCTGTTGGGCGATTAAACTATATACAGCATTCGCTTTAAGAAAATAGCGTTGGCCAATATAGGCTTATATTTTGAACGTTTGCTATTGGCTAATACGTAAGGCAAAATTACGCACGACGAACAAAAGCTGTCTGTGCCTACGGAATTTATATTGGATAAAATGAAATAACACCCATCGTTATGTTTATATAATGTCAGTTGTCAAAATTCTTCGGCTGCTTTTGCTTGTGTACTTGATTGTTTCTTGTGTATCCAGTTACATTATTACATTTACTACTTTACATTGTACTAAAATATTTGTCATTAGAATGTTATAATAGAACTGACATTTTACTTTCAAATTACCCGCCATTATTTAATCGAGTTAAATTTGAGCAGTGTTATATGGACGCCGATTGCAGCGCTATCTACTATATGTTCTTAAAGTGAATGGACTTTAGTTATTATTGAAGCGAAAACAAGTTCCTGCAAGCACGTGAGCAGTAAAAAGTATTGACTTAACGTGCAGAGTGGTGGGAAACAGAGAGTCTCAAAGAATTTGCAAGTGGTATCACATCGAGAACATCAGCAATCGTCGTGCTTTAAGAGATTTTCAAAGGCGTTTGGAAATCTCTGAGCTTTTTCGAGGAAATAGGGATGAGTCATATAGAACGGCCATCAACGAAGCATATCCTAAATTTAGAGCGTATATAATAAAAATAAAATAGCGAGAAATGTCGTGTATTGGAATGAATCCTAGAGAAATTGGAGATGATGAAATAATGTTCTTGATATGTCCATTGAACGTGAGTTCGCAATCATACGTCACTCCCAGATCTCTAATAGATTCGCAACGATTCAACACGATGTTACTAATTATTACGGATGGTGTACTAACGTAGACTTATACGAGAATGAGACAGCATTGCATTTCGAAATATTAAGATTGACAATTAAGATTAAGACAGTGTAAGACCTGATTTACTACTCACTGTAAATAAAAGTGATATTGCATGAGAGAGTGGTCGCCTAACTCTAATGCGGATAAAGTTTCTGTTCATTAATACCTACATTTGCATGCGCCAACTGACTGCTATGAGATGTACACTTGATTAACACGACAATTATGTATATGATTTGTCCAATTTGTCCATGACCTTAGAAGTTTTATACGTCAGAATCACATCTGAACTCCTTGGTCCAGTTGCAAAACGGACAAATAAAACGCAGTTTTCAGTAATGTCAAATGCAATCTAACGTTATAGAAATAATACCTGGAATTGACTTATTAGGCTTTTTGTATCAAATCAAATGTAATTTGATGCAGGGGCAACAAGAAAGGAGATGCCGCTATTAAAGTGTTTGTTTTCCACTCACTTATTGCCACTTACAGATGAAAGCAGAATAAATTTTATGTTGTTTTGCACTTGACGTAGATAACGTTTATTTGTGTAAATACTTTCTATGGCGAGGTTAATAACGAACGTTGATAATTCATTAGTGTTTGTGGTCTTTTAATAAGTCTTATGATTGTCAACAATTGCTTTGGATCGTCTTGCAAGTGCCTTTCATAAATCGATTATGTTCCTTGATGAAATTATGATGTCGGGTTTTAGGAGTACCCCTGGGTTATCGATAAAAAACTGAACTCATTAAGATTTCGAAATTTATAATTCGTACCCACACATTATTTCAAGCTTCAATAAAAGTATTTTGTTTCCACTTTTTTCAGTAATTCTCTTAATTCTGAATCATTGGTTTTTTGTTTGTTAAATATCCCATTTTTAATGAAGAATTAGTTATTCCAATTAAAACATAATCATTATTTTAACTGATAAGGCCTATCTCCTAGCTAGTAATTAGGACCTAAGCCTCTGTTACTGTCATTTTTCCACGATTAACTTGGCATATTAAAATACTTTCTAAAAATATGACTTTTATAAAAAGACTTCAAAATATCGTAGAAATTAACGACATTGTGCTTACTAAAAATGGAAGTACTGGAATTAATCTTCTTTTTATGATATAAAATACAGAGTGATCCATTTAAAATAATTGAAAAACTGATGTATTTGACTTTTGACTCGCCCTGTAATCAGTTTTGACAATTTAGAAAAAAACGTAACTTTGCTATAAAACTGGGCCAATATCAAATATCTACGCTTGCAAAAAAAAAATTTTGACTGTCGTTTGCAGTATGATTTGCATATAAAATCATAACTTCTGAAACAGCCTGTATAATTCAATCAAATTGTACATCGGAAGTGTGAGACATCAGCTTAATAAAAACATATGTTTGGTTCACGCTGGTTATATGACAATAATTTTAAATTGTTAAGTTTAACACTGCCTACAATTTTCATAAATAACTTTTTTTGATATCTTATACGTAACGTTATATATCGAGCTTTGCCACACTAATACGTCACCCTGTATGTAGTTTTCGAGCCTCTTCAGGATTTGTTAACTCGTATGAACTCTGATATTTACCATATTGGCAAGTATTTGTATTTAATAAAAGGTACAATCAATCAAATTGAAGCCATAAGATAAATAAAATTTCAGATTATGCAAACTTTGTCATGGAATAAAGCAAATATTAGTGACTCGTAAATACACCGGAGGCCAAAACTTTGAAATCCCGCATATATTTTTAAAATTATAAAATATTTTCATTTCAATTAATAAAATTACAGTGATAAAATGTAATGATCACACTTCGAAATTTTTATTATTCCATTTCATTTAGTGCTAAAACATCTAATCAATTTGTTACATTTAGAGTTGTTGCTTTGAAAGTTGTAGCAATAATTATTTCGACAAATATTATTCAGACATTTGTAGAAAAAAATGTTATTGTTACAAACGACCACTAAAATTAGTATTTATTATCTAAATCTTATATTATTTGATTAGAAATGACAATTTTGAGACGTCTGGTAACAACACCAAAGTCTAAGAACAAATTATATTACCCATGACCTTCGAATATTATATTTTATTCGTATTTGGTCATCATTACACAATATGTTATTGTATCCAAAGTATGAACAGGCATGTATATTATAATAAATACTTAAATTCTAGACATGTTTTCATTTTATAAGGGAACATTTCAAGGTATTTACTTTTTAATACAAATGTACTTATCAGACATGGAAACTTGGCGTATTCTGAATGATTAAGTGTTCGTCTTAACAATTATTGAAGCCTGTTCTATCCGATTAAAATTTTCTATTTATCCAGAATGTTTGCTTGGGTATTGCACATTTAATATAATCAAACCATCTTACCAAATATATAGTGTGTATTTTGCACGGTCAAGATAAAATTTTGGTAAACTGTAAACAGTATGTTATTTACAAGATAAGAACATTATTTGAACAAAAATGGGCACGACGTATGTGCTTCATATAAAGAGAAAAACACTGTTTTAAGTCTTATTGCAAAGAGGAACAAAAAAAAAACATAAGTTTGCATAAAACCAAAGCACAACAGCTTGTTATTTACTTAAAAATCATAATTTAAAACAAAAAAATAAGAAACTGACCTATTATGAGCTTTCCATCTGGAAAACAGCTGTAAGTACTGCCGACATTGTATATACATGAAAACGGCACCACCTGTGAAGCCAACTGCTACAACAACTAACTTTGTCCAGAAAGGCCAAGCTGTAAATTATGAAAACAATGTAGAAAATATAAATAAGATGTTACATATGAATCTTTTCTAGCACGCTTATGCTTATATAATAATTGTGTAACAATAAAATCCTAATTATTACTTACCAATGACTCCTTTTTGCACTTCTTCTGCTGCTCGATCAATAAGTACAAATAGTGACCATATCACACACACTGCAGCAACAAAATGAAAGAGTATAGCACACAATAATCTTCGTTTCTCCACTGCTGTCATATCTAACCGTCTCCACTAAAAAGAATATATATATATATATTAGTAGGTCAGGTAAGTACCTACATCCATTCAAGTGGAGGAATGCACACAAGAACTTACTTCTCCTATCGGTTTGATTTTTGTGTGGAGGATAAAATTAAATTTGCACAACTCGCAGGATCTAGTCTCAGAGGCAGCCAGCCATTGTTGTAAGCACGATTGATGTACATACTTCAAACTACCAGCGCAGTAACATGGTGACAACAGAGGGTTCCCACTGTCTGCTTCGCAATGACATATTCTGCAAATATCACTGTTGGCATTGGAAATATTCGAACTCGAACCAAACCAGGAACATTCTTGTTTTTTCCCCATGGTAATAGTTGATGGTTGTTGTTGGAAATGTTGTATGTCACTGTGACTATGTTTAACGTTAATAAATTGTTCTGGCATCTTATTTTTGATGATGACTACGTTCAAAATAAAGGAGAATGTGTAATGAATGATTAATACTTCTTGATAGTCACATCTTATTGTTAACCAGATTGAGGAATATCGTATACGGTGTCTTCCTCAGGTCGAAAACCGATAATAACGGAGACATTTGTGTCGAATTAAACGATGCACTAGTTCAATTAAATTAGTGGACTTATGCAATTAGAACTTGGAAGCAATTCTAGCGCTCTAATGCAAAACAAGAATAAACGTCAAAACAAATCACTAGGGATATTTATACCAACAGGTTTCAGCTATTACCCTCTATTACTCCTTGGCCATTTACACAAAATTTAATCGGTAATTAAGCATAATAGTTACTACAAGTAAAGTCTGTTGTTTATTTACTTATAAAATTAGTATGATCGGTATTGACCACTACAAAAACAGTATAAAGATAAATTTAAAAGAATACACATTGTGTTGGCGGCCCTGAAATCCCTGAATTCTTGTAATAGCCAATACCCAAATCCGGATTTTCTTAAGTACTTTCAAATACTCTTCCTGTATCAGTATTCATTTATTAGGTTCAAATTTACTTTTAGAACTTAATTGCTCTTTGCTAGTATTATCTTTACATAATGCAGTTTAGTTTATTACACTTATTTAATCATTTAAAGGTATTATATTGAATAGGTTCTCTTGCCTGTATATAATTTAAAAGCGGAAATAAATCAACCTTTATTAGTCATAAATATTTACTCGTCTTGCAATATTTACTGTAGATAAGGGGGCACTGAAATCTGTGTAAATATATGCTAGGCCTGAGGATATAAGATTTGAAAAAAATTCATTAGTTTTTGCTGTTAGTAGAGGTACCTACTGTTTTTAAGAAAAGAAATATGACAGTATTTTTTATTTATCACCAAATCATGTTATACCTCTGTCATATGACATGCAGCCGGACATTTCGATGTTAAATTAATTAATCATCAGTAAAAAGATATATAAATTATTAAAGTTAAATATGTATAAGTAAAACTTGAATAAGTGAATGGTTACGTACATAATTATGAAATATACAACTAAAATTACGGCTATAACTCTTTAGTAAACCTTCTTAAATGTCACGTTTTAAAATACCAATTATCATTATGTCCTTACTGCAAGTTAATACCATATTTAAACATGAAGTGGATGCAAAGTATATGCAAATTAAAGTAATATTTACTTAGCATGTGTAATGTTAAATGAACCTAAGTACACCACAGACACTAGGTAGTTTGTAATGAAACATCAATAAACTGGACTTAAATAACTGGACTGCAACTCTTTTGGTTTAATTAATGTGCTATTTCTGTTTCATTAGCCAATATCAATAATGCTTACACTAATTTATTTCAATATCATGTGGTCGAAAGTATTTTTAGAAGGCCCACTATAAAAATGCTAATCTTTTTGAGTTAATAACCGTGTTGAGTCATTTATTAATGATATTTTTTATGCATACGTTCATAAATATGTTGATTCTCTAGTACTATACTATTATTCTGATAATAGTATAGTAGTATAATATAGTATAATAATTGCCAGGTGGAAAAAAATACTACTTTGCTAATAGGACAAAAATTGGTTTATGCAAAAGCTAATCACGAGATCTAAATATACTGTCTTTGTATACCTTTAGGAGTGCTACTTATGGTCAAAAGTATTTATTAATGTATTCATGGTTAAGAAAATCACATTTGTAAATTCATGAATGTTCTGATAGTATCATTATTTTCATCTTATTAAAACAATTATTCCATAAAAAATTATTAGCATGTGTTTATCACGTAATATCTCCTGTTGAATGGGTATTAAAAGTTATATGGTTTTGACTGAAACTTTGACAAAATGTATGACTTTGTTATGTAGTTACACCAGTTCTAGAATTGGTATAGGATTTAAAATTCTAAACGTTGCTGCCCATGAAATTGCTAATCATTATGGTTGAAATCCGGATAGAATTGTTGCATAATCTAAATTTACACTACTTTGTTTAGGGACAACAACACGAAGAGAGAATGAGATTTTTATTTTTTTAAATATGTTTTCAAAAATATGCCTATAGTTTTAAAATTAAATTCTAAGGAACTTTTTCATCTAACCTCACTTTTTGACACTTCATGTATAGTTTTTAAATTTGCGGCCATACCAGAGCCACCTGACATATGGCAAAATAAATTTTTGAGTTATTAGACATGCTGAATCGATCCCTCAAATAAGTTTTTACAGATCTTGCGACAAAAATCTTGGTAATAAAGGTGACAAAGAGAATTTTAACAAAAATATTTTTAACTTTCCAAAATGACCGTCAGGGGGCGTATCTCTTCCTGTCAAAAAAGATCATATTTATGTAAATTGAAGGGTTCGTGATGTCTCAATAGATTTTAAAGAATAAAATTTGTTTTAGGGTTATTTTACGTGGTCTGCGAATTTAAACTATGAGCGGTCAACTTCTGACGTTACATAAATACAACGTGATTTATTTCAGCTGGAAGCCAAGACGTGGCCAAAAATTTTAAGTTGGCGTTACTGAGGAATTGGTGATAATGATAGTGGAATTAATATTTGTAAACATAGTTTTGACAGATATTAATGTAGATTGGTTATGGTAATATTTAAGTATAAAATCACGCGATTCTCATCAAAAATTCAATATGAAAGTTTATAAAGATAGATATCGAAAAACGCACGAAGACAGTAATATAACGAAAAGAAAAATAACAAGGAAATGACATCATAGCACAATCAACAATCGAATGATAGCAACTATTACTCGATGTTTTGATCTGTTCAAGATTCAACATAAAAATCCTCCGAACTAGGGAATTTTATGATACCACTACACATCAATTGAAACAAATCATTGACTATATTCAGGTTGTATTAATTCGTATTCACAGTTTGAAGCTGGTTTGAAGCAACAGTTTACCATTGACTTACATCACAATGAATGAATTTTATTACGATTTTCATTTACATTATTATGCAAGGCAAATATGACAGGGAAGTTTTGATATTTCATCTTATAAACATAATTATTGTAATAATTTTGCGATGAAAAAGGTGTCTGAATTGATCTGAATTGAACATAATATTCACATAATATTGCCATGAATAAAACCAAAATCGATCGCTTTGATCCCAGCTATTAATAAAATCACGTTCTGGGATGATTATTGTAATACATCTTTTGTTATTTTTCTGAATTAGTGAACAGGAGCAGAAACCAATAAAATTAAAGGAGCAGTTCATAGAGGAATGTTTTGGAAGTCTATGAAGAAATATAAAATTCTTGGTTCATTTTGAGGTTAATTATCTGTCATTCTCTTAAATTGTGAATTACTATGAAAATTTGTATGGTCAACTGATTCATCTTAGTGCATTATATGTACATTTTTTGTATTACTAACTTTCTTTTGTTTTAAAAATAAAATTTGTTATTTATGCTAGATGTATAACTGTTCCTTACATTTCGAAAGATTTCTATCTTTGCATTTGTAATTAATAGGTGCCTATCATAATAATGTGTCTAATGCATCATCATAAAGGTTGGAGTTATTTCTAAAATTATAATAACAGTTTTGCACTTTTCTCTTTTAATGTTGAAACATAAACATGTATATCTATAACTACGTATATATACGATTTCCAGAACCATAAACAAGCGGCTGGAAGTACTTCAAATGAAAATTTCTCCTATTGTTTGCGGTTAGTAAAACTCGTAGAAGTTGCTTTTGTTTCTAAAAAAATGTGATAAATAGATGCTGTTTGTTAGTTTCAATTTCTTTCTTATGAATTCTATTTGATTGTACAATATTAAGTGGTGGAGTATACGTCAACATACTCCATCACTCCACAAATTCAGAGAATTGTGACCCAAACTTTATTTCCTATTATTGAATATCTACTATACTGCGATCGTAAAACTCTGATTAGGTTGGTAATTCGGAAGCAGATTTTTGGCTTGTTAAGTTTAGTATACATTCTACTGTGAACATTTTTGTACTTTTTTAAATTGCCATTAGCGTACTAGGAAATGTTTTTGTTTTAATTTTATTTGTTTAACAAATAAAACATGAGCAGTGGTAATTAAAATGCATACTGTCTAGCAGACTGACAATAGATTGTGATAACTACTGTTCGATAATTAAAAATTAATCATTTTTAAGGCGCTACGTTACCACAGGATAACCCTATTGACGCCACTGACTGATTCAAAATCATTCTGTACTTTCGTGCCAATTTTTCAGGTCCACCAACAAAATCAGGCAATTCTGTCTAGCTGTATATCTGTTTCGAAAAGTTTACTTCATATACCTACCATATTTTGAGCAAATAATTTAACATTCCGTAGTTATCAATCAATTCTATTATTTACAAGAGTAATGAAAGTAACATTTTTAGGATATGAGCTCATATTTTAATAATCGAGAATGTATAATCAAAATTAAATTTTCCTCCGTTAAAATCTGGTTATTACTTTGTGGAATTTGGTTGGGTACGAAATCACAAATCATATAAAATACTTACTATTAATTGATGGTGTAATGTGTAACATTAAATTAACTCTGACACATTTGCCCTAAATCTTAATAGTTCGTTTTGTATGATGTACGCTTTATTCAATCCTTTTCCCCGGCGCACAAAAGCACTAAAGACTTCTTTTTTTCACATTTTCGTACAACAGCAATACGATTTTCGGCGTGCCCTAAGCTCGTACTAATCATAACAAATCGGATGCACAATTTACAAACGTGCGTACGCGCTCCTGGCTGCGTATGTAGTAGACGTTTATGTTTGATGCTGATGATGACATTAACATGGATAACAGATTCTCGCTTGCTTTAACGAATGACGCGTGCTCAAGGTCCCCCGCGCACTAACTGCTCAATATAGTTAGTTACTCGGATATAATATCGTGTGATCGCGAGTATGCCGTGTACCGCACGCTTCTTATCACTAAGAGCGCTCATATTTAGCTTGGGGATAATATACTGCGTATAGTATGTTCATCTGATTTATGCATTTGTATTTTGTTCGGATCGGACGAGATGCGCCGACGATTCAGAAATGAATATTAAGGTCAGGCAACACATTGACGAGACGTACACGACACGATTTTCGTACGAGACTCGCACGACCGACATCCGTTTTGAAGTAGTAGCTCAAGTTTAAATGCGTTTGGCCTCACATCGACGTTGTGAGTGAGAGACGAACACGAGATACGTACGAGTCTTGTCAAAGACAACGGGTCGACGAGCTTTATTTACTTTTTGTCGTACGAGTTTTGAACTTGTGCAAGTTGCGAATATGTTTTTTTTGTATAATATTTATTAATGCATACCTGATTATCGAAGGAAACACATCAAAATATATACAAACATTATACATAAGGAGCATAATCCATATTGTTGCGTAAAACTGTGTACAGTGGTGTAGTATTCCGAAATCGTGACAATCCGAAATGATGTCGTATCTTGCTAATCCGAAATTCAATTGCCTGATATAAGACGCGCTCTGTGATTACGTGTATTAAGTCAACAGTGTTTGTTACAATGTCTAAACGAAAGCACAAAACCTAATGAAATAATTAAGAAGCTAGATGACGGCGGACCACCTTTACAACATGCGGAATATGGAGTAGGAAGATCGACTATTACGGACATCAAACACAAGAAAGAAGAAATTAAGGCGGAGGTAATATCGCATGAAGAGGAATCAACACCGCGTCTGCCATTAAAGAAAGCTAAGTACCCAGAAGTAGAATCTGCATTATACACCTGGTTCCTGCAGCAAAGAAAGCGAATCTATCAATATTGGGAGAAATCCTGTAAATAAAGGCAAACTTTTTCTACAATAAAATAACCGGCCGCTACGACTTCAGTGCCAGTTCGGGGTGGTTAGATTATTTTAAGAAGAGGTTTAAAATTCGACAGTTAACTATTAACTACCGGTGAAAGACTTTCGAGCAATCTTGCGGTGGTCGATCCATTTCAAAAGCGGTTTTTGGAAACGGTGCGAGCAATGAATTTCAATGCTTACCAAATTTACAATGCGGATGATAGTGGACTATTTTGGCTCATTTTGCCAACAAAAGCTTTGGTGCACAAGGATGAAGATTCAGCGCCGGGTCGAAAAATAAGCAAGGATCGTATCACCTTTATGCCATGTTCGAACGCAGCAGGGTCCTATAAGCTAAAATTGTTAAGCCATTTAAAGATTGCCGTCAATCTTTGTCTTAGACTACAAGTGCTTGGATGACGCGAGACATCTCCAAACAATGGTTTCATGATGACTTCATTCCCTCAGTGCAAGCGCATTTAAAGGAACTTGGTCTAACACGCAAAGCACTCGTGTTGCTAGACAATGCGCCAAGTCATCCCTCAGAAGGAGAACTACGAAGTGAAAATGGACTAATTTCCGTCTTATATTTGTATGTCGTTGCTACAACTAACGGACTGGTCTATTGGTCCAGGCAATGAAAATGCATTGCAGAAAGCAACTTCTCCTCCACTTGGTTTCGGAAGAAAATGATCCTTCGGGCTCGCTGAAGGCTTTCAATTTAAAGAACGCCATTTTCAACCTTCACACCTCGTGGGAATCTGTAAGCTTTGACTTTATACAAAGGTCATGGAACAAATTGTTGCCAGCACAATTTCCAAAAAGTTTAGATCGTGATTATGCCGAAGAGGATATGATACCTTTAGCGGAGATCAGAAGAAGTCTAAGAGCAACTGAATAAGAATTCCAGGAAATTATGGTACTGATGAATGTCGTCTCTAAAGAGGAAAAACTAACAGTGGACGATACCAAGGAATGGATTTCTTGTTTAAACGAAAACAATACGTAATACATAGTTTTCTTACTTCAAAAAAGCCGCAATATGAAAGCAAAGTTATCTCATTTAAGTACCTCAAATAAAGTTTTTTAGTACAAAATATTAAAAAAAAACAACTTTGCCCTGTATTGCCAAAAATGTTGAAGAATTGTTAGAGCGCCATGTTACAATTTCTATTGAATGTCAGTTCAGTTATTTTACTATTTATAAGTAAAGAGAAAAGCCAGCGTAACATATGTATATTTTACAATACTTTTTACCGACTGTATAAATGTAGGTACTTAGTACGGTGTCTACATATCTAAATCAAAACAAATGACATTGATCGCATCAATCCCCCATAAACATTAAGTTCTGAACTCTTATCGAAAATGTGCGAGGAGTTTCGTCATTTCTGTAAATTAGCTTACGTTTTAGTTGGGTGTACGATACTGATTACTGTGTTTTCTTTTTCTAAAAAGGTTCCTATTTCCCTACATACATACGTCGTGGAAAACTACTTGTATACCTTATCGTAAATCACGAAAATCCTCTCTCGATTACTCTGAAATACATGTATGATCCCTGTAAAATATTGCCTAAAAACATATTTATGACGCAAATAGGCTTTCAAAATTGTCTAGACACAGTGATGCCGAAAATTGTTTTTATCTTGCTAACGCTGTTAATTAGAAAACAAACCTTGAGTATTTATTGCTTTTCGTTTGTGTATTTATGTAGTACATGTGTTGGTGTGGCAAACAACAATTTAAGTTTTCCAAATTAAGAATGTATTAAGGATGCACGAAGGCAGGAATAGAAATAAGAGGAAAAGGAAGAATATTCAGTATTTAAACATTCCGGTCCATATCGGAAATTATAGCCAACGATTTTGTATACACAGACTATTCGACTATTCGATTCGTGTTAAAAATTCTATTTATTAAGACTAGGGATTTATAATGATAAGATTAGTATTGTACATGATCTGTGTATACGAAAAAGTTATCTGATATCCTCATGTGTACACTGAGAAAAGGAATTTGTTCATACAAACAAAAATTGTTTGGTTCAACAACATCTTCCGTTTCTAAATACTCCAACACTCCGCATTGTTAATTCAAACATTTGAATACAAGAACAAAGCAATAATAATAATAACGGCTTTAAACACGAATGACAAATGGCGCAATGATAAATGACAAACAAGGTGTGGCCAATCCAGGAAAGTAAATACGAACTAGTTTATTACAAATTTAGGGACCTTTTTGATACCAACAGTTGAAATTGATCATTGATCAGTGATCACTAGAATGAATACAACCTATTTATTGCGGTAGGCAATTAGAATATTATCAAATAATAGGTATATGTTTCCTATTATGAGGTCCGGCCTAATAAGTTTTGTACATTCAAAATTGAGAATTATTTTGATGGGTCACTTTTTATACTTTCTATAAGTGTAGTTATTTTCTCTCAATTTGGCACTTTATCCGAGAGTAGTCCCAGAAGTACCCGACCTGACGTATAGATGGCGGTTGTTGTTTAAAAGTAGAAATGACCAACCTTATAAAGCTTAAATCTGAAGTTTGAAGACGCTACGTTGTTTAGTATTTGTCTGGCAGCATAGACAACAGTAATAGATGCAATCTCTTAATAAATGGAGTGAGGTGGGGAGCACAGAGCCCTCTAACAGATTGGAAGAGTTATGTGACAGTAGAATAAAAAAATAGGTTTATTGATAGAAATTTCAAAGAGTTTTGTATTTAAAATTTTAGAAAGGTCAAAGAAAAACAATAAATACCTCCAATTACTATATTTATTTGAGATTTTTTACACTGTATAATAACGAACAAGTTTCTGATAGCGGTCTTTGATCGTCTTTTCCAATTATATTATTAGCGCCATTAATATAATTGTATATTATCAATTTTCTGAAATTCGTAATGAGTGTTATTTCTACATCAGCTGAATGCCTACATATTTTTAAATTAAAATTTATTTTTAGCTTTATTACAGATATTATATTGTGCTGTAAATTATGGAGAGCATAATTTTGCTTCAATATATAAATAATAATATTATAAATTTTTATCATGTAATTTCCATTTAAGCTTTTATATTGTTGCATCGACTACCAAACAAAACAAAAATTAAAAACCTACATGCGATATTAACCTATAAGTAACGCAGCTGTAACAACATCTGATATATTTGCAATTAATTCCTTAAAATATTAATTATTATATATGTAATTTACAGACACTAAAGATAAACAAGAAGAATCATTTTAAAAAGGTCCAAAACTGCACATTAATCACCCAAAACACATAATACACACGAAACGAATTTGTATCAATGTAGCACGTGGTGGCATAACGTGGGACAATGTGGGCATGAAGCATTTATTATTCTCGGCGTGAATATAGCTCCAACCACTTTCACTCATCATTCACTCAGAGACATCTACTGACCTGGGAGAGTAGCGCCGCCATGACAGTTTTACTCCCTCCAATTTAAGGTTACATACGGTGTCTGGCAGTCATCAATAGTGAATGCTCTCAGTGAATTTGTAAACAAGGACAAAATTGGTCATCGTTAGGTGACACAATACTTTCATTTGAAAGGTCTCAGTCCAAGCAATATCAAAGCCGAGTTAGATTTTACTTTAGGGGACTCTGCTCCTTCGTTTACAACAGTAAAATATTGCATAACAGAGTTTAAACGAGGGCGTACAAGTTATCAAGACGAACATCGCAGTGGTCGACCAAAAGGGGTGAAAACGTCAGAAGTGGTGAAGAAAATCCACAAAATGGTATTTTGATGAACGTCGACGGAAAGTGCGCGAACTAGCAGACATGGTAGACATTTCAAAAAGTGCTGTACATCGCATATTGATTGAAAATTTGAAGATGAGCGTCATGAGGATGTTTCAATCGACTGTTTAGCAATGTTTCACGGCAATAGAGCCGAGTTTTTGCATCGACTCATCACCATGGATGAAACATGGATTGATCACTTCTCACCTGAGACGAAGAAACAGTTAAAGGAGTGGACTGAAAGGGGAGAATCGGCTCCAAGAAAGGCGAAGACAGTTCCATTTGCAGACAAGGTCATGGCATCAGTTTTTTAGGATGCGCGTGGAATCAGTTTCATTGAGTGTTCTTTCATCAAGACTGCGCCAGTTCACCCATTCGGTTTCGCGGTGGCCAAAATCAAAGAGTTAAAGTTCGAATTCCTTCCTCGCGCACCCTGTTCACCAGATATAGTCCGTGAGATTATTTTCTCTTTCCAAACTTGAAAAAATGGCTCGGTGGTAAAAGATTTGCCAACATTGAGGAGGTGGAGTCTGCGGTTGCTGGTTATTTTAAGAAGCTTGACGGTTCTAACTATAAACAGGATATCGACGCTATTGAACATCCCTGGGAAAAGTGTATCGAGCTGAAAGGATACGATGTTGAGAAGTAAAGATATTTCTTCACCAATTTTTAGTTTTAGCAACCTCATCTGATTACTATACATAAGTAGGTCATGATGGTAACGAAATTTACGGAAGTAGAATCTTAAATCAGGGAAGAAGGACAAAAGAAAATGGTTTGGGGTATTAGGTTGCCTAACCTTTTGATTGTTCTTGCTAATATTTTCAATCGATTTTACTGATATCAAAGAAATATAGTTGATAGTTAACTATTGTGGTCTTTCTCTAGCACAAGAACTTCTTGATGGTCTATTAGACATTAAAGCTATTAGTTATTCGTCTTAGTCTGTCAAACCCAAAACTAGAGAAAAATTGAAAACTAACTCTTTGTTATTAACCAGATCTAGAGTTTCTTCTTTAATATTCATTGCTCAAATACAGAGGTTTTTCCTAGTTATGTAAGTAAACAATGAAGTTAACATATAATTATTCCTCCTTCAAAATTGTCGCCAGGTAAAACACTTATATGTTTGGGAAATTTCCCCGTATTATGTAATCGACTCTCGGCTGTATGCAATAACTAGTGATTAAATTCATATCTGGAAATCCCTCCCTAATGTTCGAATAAAGTATTTTTAAATGCTTTATTGGCAATTATTCAACTATAATAGCAACAATGGCTGTACTATATGGTTATGGCTGTAATTCGAGTTGAAATTTTGATTGAATCGGGATAATAATTGAACCAATTATAAAGGTAAATGGTTAATTGGCTGGTAAATAATTGATGAAATTATATTGCTTTGTACTAACAACTTCATCAAAACAGTTTAAATATTCTTAAGTGGGGTAATTTTCAAAAATGTTCAAAACTGATTATTAGAAACTAGTCAATTTGGAAATTCACATTAAGTGTTCCATATTTATATAGAATTCATTATTATTACAACAGATGAAGCTGTACATATGAAATAGTTTATGATTGGGTATATTGACGTATTGTGTTTGTTTTCTAACAGTCGGCCAGATTAGGTCAATAACATAAAAATACACGCAGATCTCTTCTCAGATTGTATATAGTTACAGATAAGAGTACATCGCTCATCATAGCGGCATCAGGGGCGGTTTGAGCAATGTGTTAGGATGTAGTGGGAGACAAAAATCTAAAAACGCCGAACAATAGTGATATCTTAATAAATCCAGTAATAAATCTTTATTACTGGCGATAGAAAAAAAGAATCCTTTTATTTACATCCGCTAATCGTTATATTTCAAAATCAATTTTTTTTTATTTGGTATTTATTTTTCCCAAGAGTAAAATTTTATAACATATATATTTTATTCCAGATTATACCGGTCAAAACTTTGCGGGTAAGATTATCGTAATTCTCACTAATAATGACTAATAATTTATAAGGATGCAGATCCATTTTTAAATGTTTGCTCAGCTGAAGCCAAGGTCGTTGTAAAGGCTCGTAAGTATGTAGATTTACAGAACGGTTGATTTCAAAGCATTTAAGAAAATGAAAATCAAATCTGCTATAGCGAATCCTGTATATATATTATTGTTATGGTATTTGGTCCATGTGCCAGGGACGCTAATTTTACCATCAAATTGTTTATCATAAGGGTTAATGAAATACGCACAAGACTGCCACCTATACGATTGGTATTTGAATTTAATATTAGACTTTCCATTAATATCCGAGGCTGAATCGGTAAAGACGGTCTCTGTTTTGTAGCGAGTAAGGGTAGTCCAGCCAGCGACCAGTTAATAGATATAAAAAGTGTTACTAAATATTCTTGTATCTTGTAAATTAACATAAAAACATTTCACTTTACACAACATCACACAACCTCCAAAGGGTTTGGAGGAATTTTATACACTACATCGCGTGTCTACCAGACGAAGAACGAAGCATCAGTGGAATTAACCGAGCTCAATGGTGACGGGAATATCTGAGATAGTAACGGGAGCAAGGAATTAAATAAGAATACATAAATTGCAGAATCAGAAAATTCGGAAAGGTAAAGTCTGTGAGTGAAATTAAGAAAAAAGGATATTAAGAAAACGAGTGCAAAAGAAGGGATGATTGGAAATGTGTAGTGAGAAAGATTTGGCAGGAGTTGGAACGAGTGACGGAAGGATGAGAGAAGGCAGAATTGGGTGGTACACGTCGTACCGACATACATAGGGTATTGGATAAGGTTTTTGATAAATTAATTCATTCCTTAAAATTATATGTTGGTATTATTGTTATAGTAACATAAATAATCCTAAATTATATTTTCAAACACATCTTTTGGGTTTTTCCATATTATTTAAATAGGTTACAATTTCTTGATATGTTATTATAATTAAATTAGCAAGTGTCAATTATTTGTCATTCAGAAGTTGCCCGGCTTGTATCATCTTGACACAAACAATGAGAATCCAAATTTATTATTATTAAAATTCATTATAAATTTTATGTATCAATTGTGTACCATTGCAATATATATACATATGTCTATTGCTTTACAAACTCAAAAAATAGTTTGACAGATTCCGCTTACTTTGGATATTCTTTTGAGTTATAGATAAACTTGAGCAGCAATACAAAATGGTTAGTTTTTAGGTTAAAGGAATTACTCCCAATAAAAGAGTATATATTCTACCCAAGAAATCAGTAAATATTGTCGAAGGAATAGACACTATTTTCTCAGTTGTTGTCAAAATTAGAACCAATTCTATATTTGAAAGATGGTGTTTTAGACGCCAAACAACGCACAAGAAAAAAGTTGCGTAGTAGGCTTGAGATCATCAGCGGCTGGTGATGACATTTCGGGAGGATAACGGCTAAGATAGTAGTGCTTCGTGGGACTTTGTGCAGCTTCCGTTCTGTTAGAGAGACTATCTTAGTACTATCTTAGCCACTGAGAGGTCAACACCAGGCGCAACTACTTGAGATGTTTAAAATGAGATACAACGTCAATTGTGTAGAATTAATTCAATTTTTAGTTGGTAGTTTCACCTAGAGAAATGTGACTGATATTCCGTGATTCCTTAATGTAAGAAAAGCGTTATGCAGCCAAAACCTCCAAAATATCGTACCAAACTTTAACGTAATTTTCAAAATAAAATTTTTGAAATAGCTCGTTTAAGAAAATCTGCAAAATAAATTCTAGAAAGTTTCCCAAACTTCAAAGATTCAATAAGTCTGAATGTTCTTGGATTTTAAGGCTGTGAAAGTAGATTTAAAATATCTTAGGGGATTTAAATTTTATCAATAGCTCTACAAAGCAAATAACTCATTCATCACTCAACCTTATATCATTAGAAAATAAGTATAGCTAATAGTTAGTGATAATGATTATCTGCACAATTTCAAACATAAATTTAAACAAAGTCCATCACATATATATGCAATGAAACATAAGCTTGGTAATTCATAGATAAGGTTCCACACAATCATTTCTGGTTAACCAGAGTTGAATTTTTTTATGCAGTATAAAATTTTATATAAACATCATCAGTGTCGGAAATTATTTTTTAAGATAACTCACCTCAATCCCCATATATTTATCGAATCTTCAACAAAACACTTTGAATACAAAACTTTTCTTGTTGAGTATACTATTTGTTGTATTAGTTTGAACGTTCAGAATATACCTGAAAATGTATTCTACTTTAAATTTTGCTTGTTTTTCCGATTACAACTTCGTTGAGCTGTTTGATAATCGGCTTAAAATATTGTTTAAAGCTTGTATTAAGCGAACACATTTTACGAATGAAAATGACGAATATTACCTATTATTTGAAAAGCACAAATATTAGTGGATATATGCTACTGTCAAAAATTTACATTTTGTGCCGCAGTAACACATGCTGAGCACATAGGCATACATTCTTTACATTTATATTGAGTACCTAATACGAGTATATTTTTAAAATTTTTAGAAATGAATGAGATTCTTTTGCAATTAATAAAATTGCTATAAATATAATTAATTAAATCCGAGTTTTATACAGGTACCTACAATTTTATTCGAATCGTGTTAATTATGTTGGTATTTAAGCAAGCAATGGAAAGTAATTACGTGGGTAATAGCTATCCGTGTTTTAAAATCACTTAATCTCATCTTAATCTGCTGATGTATTTGTCATTCATTAAAACTTTATCAAGAAATATTATTAAAATTTAATGAACATACAGCCGAAATCAGATATTTTGTTAGGATATTTCTATGATACGCAAAAATTTATGTTATTTTCAGTTTGATTTACTATGTTGTTACTTGGATATCATTCTGGAATTTCTCATAACAAACAAACGAACAGATTCCCAACGCAAACCCTTAACATAGTGATGTGTGCATAATTTTATATAAAGAAGTATCTATCAATAACAAAAGTAAACACCGGTTTCGCAAATATACTACGACATAATATGTGCCCCCTAGTAAGAGTATTTCCAAACATGCTACTGACAAGGGAAAGAGAGCAAAAATGATTGTCATGTCTGAAGATTGCAGCAACATTGTCTTCTATTGTCTTACCTGTTATCTATATATTTGTTTGTCTTTTTCTTATTAACTTACTGCAACTTCAGACATGACAATAATTTTTGCTCTCTTGTTATATGAACAACATAATTTTCTCTTTTTGCCCAATCGCCCGATTTGGGGTATAGATGCATTACGATAATGGTGTACGTGATAGAATACTTGTACTTTTAATTAATCCATATTTACACCGATATACCTATCAGTTTATATTACAGTATTTCTTGGAAACGTTACGGAAATAATAAATAATTTCTAGATAAATATCTATATATTAATAACGACAATCAATGACAAGTAATGTTTCATTATTCGTCTAGATTTTGCAAACAAGTACAAACATATGGATGTGGACTTTTGGGGAAGAATCGTATTTACAGGTAAATCTAAATTTAATATTTCTGGCAGCGTTGATCCCGAAAAAAAATTGACGCGCGCTCGGCACAGGACTTCAAACCAAAAACTTAATACCTTCCATTAAGCGTGGTGGCGGTAGTGTGATTGTTTGGGGAGCAATTTGAGCAGCTGAAGTAGGACATTTAGCTTTTATCGATGGTATGATGGACAGGCACCTGTATAAAAGTATATTGGAGGAATATTTGCAGCCTTCTGTGGATAGCTTGGTTCTGGGAAGAAATTAGATATTCCGACAGGACAACGACTCCAAGCATACCGCGCTTTTGGTGAAGGATTGGTTACTGTATTATGCTCCACGTCAACTTTTTAGTCCCTCCAAATCACCGGACTTAAACCCAATTGAACACGTTTGGGAATTATTGGCGCGAAAAATTAATGGTGCAACTTCAAAAGCAAAGAATCCCTTAAAAAAACCTCTAACAAAGGCCTGGTCAGAAATGATGATATCCGAAACAGAAAATATAGTTCTATCTATGCCATGTCGTCTAAGGGAAGTAATTGAAGTACGGGGCGGACCTATCAAATATTAATTTATGGTCACGCCCTTCATTTTAACTAAAATTAGCTAACAGATATATTTTTTGCTTTGTATTTAAACTTTTGTCCAGCGTATTTTTTTTATTTTCGGGGAATTTACTCTTACCTATGCGACAAAAAAGATTTGTTTTGTTTTCGTTACTGTTTATTTTTGAAAATGCTTTATTTTCTTTTTAAGTGATGTTTGTGTGGTGTATTTAAACTTTAGTCTCTCACTGTATACAAATGTAATGAATATTTATAGATAATTTAGTGAACCGAAAGCGATATACTCGCATTGAAAATCTTAAACAAAAGTGATGTGTAGGTGTTCCGCTAAATGGCAACAAACTTTCAAATAACTGGGAACTTCATATAAATGTAGGTATGAATAAGTATATGGAACGCTCGCTTACAAGCATACATAGATATATCTTATATATATGTAAAGCGATAAGCTGACCTGGACAAGATAACTTCGAAACAATAGATTATTGTGTAAAGAAAACAGGAATTTTGCAGATGTATTGCCACCTTATCAATTCCGTTATAATTTATGCGTTTTTAAGAGTTGGAGAAAGATAAAATGTTCGCTTTCCAATTTTATTCACTCAGATGTGTACGTATTTGAGGTTATGCAATTTCTTTCGCACTCGTATATTGAATTGCATAAGCACTAGTTTTTGTAGTTGTTTGGGATATTTTATTTATCTAGCGATGGATTCTTGCGATGGATTCAACTACGCATTTAATACAATTATAATAATTTGTAATGGATAATGTAACCAATGTAAACGGAATAAAAATGCTTATGCAAACCAACTTTGAATGATTATATAGATAGGCAACTTATTATAAGCTTGGGTTTGACGTGTCAAAGCATTACTTTACCACAAGGAACTGCATATTTACTGCAACACATAATATAAGCTATAAACTAAAAATTTGTAGAAAGTTGTATTATAAAAATAATCTTAACTCATTAAATAAATTTTGGACACATAATTAAGGTAGCACCTTCCTTCCTCCATTCCAAGGTCTTCCTCTGCATTAGGAAATCTGTTAATCATTCAATCAATGAATGAGATTAGCTGAATTTATAATTGATGTGAACTTTGTGTTTTGTCACAAACTTTATAACGCTACACAATTGTTAATGTCACATTAACAATGCTTGGTTAAATTTTGATGATGTCAATAATGAAACAATATTTTCAAAGAAAATGAAGGATTACTAAAATAATTTAGTAAGAAATGTTCTATGATCCAACTCAAAAATTTCAGTAACAATTTTACAGTGACTAATAATTTGATATGGCATTGCATTGGTAGTTATTAAAAATATGTGTTACTAATAGAGATGCCTATCCCTCTGGTGGTCTGCGAACTCAACTAAACAGACTACCGCGCGAAATCTCTTATATTTCAAACTTGACAGGATGCATAATGCCATCCAAAATGTGCTAAAAAATATATGCATTCTGCCGCGCATTGTGTTAAATAGCACATGTTCTACTTCCAACTCTGTTCAGAAAGTAAGCGCACAAGTTGCGCAAAAACACGCATTGACGGTTTCGATTAACGTATTACTGAAAGTTATAGTTACAGTTGGAATAAACGATTTTGCTTACCAGACGGAATACAATAAACACACTATTCGGATTACTCCCCGGTACAGTCGTGTCTAGGTACCTGGCCATGCATCATTTTTAGCTCGACGTGCGTTTACCAAATAATAATTAATTAGGGACACGTCAATATGTAGAGATGAAATACACAATAAAAATGAAAATAATTATAATGATTAAACAATAAGTAAAAATCAAAGGAACTATTAACAACTAAAGGAATTGTAAAACACATTTAAAATACTCTATGCAGAGTTTTAGAATTTTACACTCAGAGCCCTCTATTGGTCGAGTAACCCCTGGTGTACACCAAAAGTATACCAGTGCACCCCCCTGCTAACTAGGTTATAATAATCATGGCTTACTGTATTTATAAATTAAACTGATGATCCGATATGCCCCATCTAGCATCTATGGCAACGAAACAGCCGACTTTTGACAGCGATAATGTTAAAATCATATCAACACAACGAAACAACTTCAGACTTGGCAAATGCAAAGTAATGTTAAATCTAGGGACATTTTGTCCGCGTAGGTTTTCTTCAATTAGAGCGTTGCCAGTTGCATTGGGCATGGATCCATCCATGTACTTACTTGACATTTGTCATTTTGACGTTCTATTTGGTGATGATAGTTTTGTTTTTTTAACCATAACCTATCTACATATATATCCGTGAAACTAGATGATCTTTGCAATGCGTGGAAATCATGTCATGAAACGACAAAATGTCAAAAGTGGGTTCTTTGATTGCGAGAACCATAGCTCTAAAATATTATATTTAACACTCTCACCGAATTAGTAAAATTGGTTGCATACCCAAAAGATGCCATGTAGTTACTTATTTTTCTACTTTTATTAATATAACTTATCGTACATATACAGGGCTTTTTTTGTAACGGTATAGATAGGTATTTCCTACAGGTAACGTTAAGCGACATAGTAGGCTACCAGTTATACGTTAACGCGGCGGCAGTGCGAAAAAGAACAATTCTTTGTGTCGAATATTCCTTTATTAATTCAATTACTTATTGTTTTTAATATTTATTCATACATCAACCACAAATCAAATACATTTTATTGAAAAGCAGAAAATTTATTTAAACTGTGAACAGGTAATACAAAGATGAAGAGGTGGCAATGACAAGATGGCAGAAGAATAATATTTTGAGACGGGTTAAGGACATGTTTTCAGTAAATTATCCTGAAGGGCTATAGCATGCGCGAAAACTATGCTCAATATTTTTAACAAGTTTAATGCAGATTGTTCTCACAGAAAAATAAAACAAAACCAATCATGTTTCAAGAGAACACATCAATCTGAATATCATAAGTTATGTAGAGGAACGGTATGTAGGCTCGCTTTTAGATGTAGACAAACATTATGAAGTATCATACAGTTCGATATACAAAACCGTGAAAAATTCAATTATAAGCTACACAAAATACAAATCATCAAGAGCTTTTCCAGGAAGATAAAATCAAACCGAACAGATTTTTTCGAAACAATGTTTCATTTGTTAAATGAAAACGTAGAAATTTTGAATAAAACACTTTTTACAGAGGAAGCTACATTTATCTTTGTTTTGCTTATCTTAATCAGCAATTACAATAAAATAATTTCTTCATTCAAAGTTGAAATTTTGCACTTTATTGAAAACAACTAAACTCTACTATATCGTAATAGTTTTATGGTAGATAATAAATGTGAGGTCAACACTCAGAACTTCCGGGTTGGATCCAACATTTATTCATTGAAAAATACTAAATTTCCTTTCCATTAATGCATTAGTTATTGATCCCGTACAAATCCTGACACGAATGTAGTACCCTCAAAAGATCAGCTGATTTGTATCCAAACGATTGATATATTTCGGGTTACCTGAATAATATGGATTATATTGATGCGGGGATCACAATGCTTTTGTATTCAGGTTGTTTTTCAATTTTTATTTTTTTAATACACCATTAATATTAAGGTCGTCGTTGTGGTAATTAATACTTCTCTCTCTATTTTTGTTGCAGCTATTTCATTCGTATTCGTACGTTATTCAATACCCAAGCATTTTTGGATGTTTTGTCTTTTAATATTTGCAGCGGGGCAGTTGATTTCATGTTTATTTAAAAATCTCTAGTTGCTTTTTCTTAATAACGTTAGTATAATACCAAGCAATAAATCGCTCTTTTTTATTTTACTTTATTATACTTAAGCAAATATCTTTTATTTTCTCTTATAATTCCTCCGGACGTTTCTTTATCTCATTAAGCAATAAGTATGGAAATCTTAGCCCAGATTGCGGTCGCATTCTGATACTCACTAATTACTCGCGTGGAAAAGGCAAATAATTTTCTTCTTCGTTTCGTTAGCGCGAAAACGAAAGAAGGCAAACGAAAAGAGAGGACGAATTTACCGACCGGCCAGAGAAATGTAACGTTATAAAAAGTGCGTAGCAAAATTTAAAAAGGTTCGGTATATTTAATTTTCAAATTAGCTTTTAATTAATTTCCCCGGCGCTTAATCCTTTTTCTTACTGCAAACTCTGATTAAGATATAAATTTTATTAGAGTGGAAAAACCGGACGGAAAGTATGCGTAGAGGTAAAATTTTCGCGTCGTTATTAGGAGACGAGTTGGCCAAAACCGCGTAGTCGGGAGATAATATAACATTATTCCGGATCTCGATTCTCGTCGCAAATGTTTTTCTGGTAAAATTATTGAACGATTCTCTCCGCTTCCTCTTTACCGCGTTTCCCGCGTCGCGTTGCGTTTATATATGGAAATAGTAGTAAATTCGCTTCGCTCCCTTTGAAAATTTAATGTATATTAAGTGACGTAATTCAAGTTTAAATTTGCTGTTTCTATTTTATTATGGGAAGGTACGTAAAACACCCAGACGAGATAGAACGATAAGTGTTGTTCTTTTTTATAAATATTAAGCAAAAATTGGGGAGATTGATAGAATTTAATACAAATGTAATAAAAGATACACGGCTGCGAACGCGAACGAGGAAAATGGACTGAACTATTAGCATGGTTATCCACAGAACGTTTTTTACATTTCAACATGGTAACATAACCTTGCTTATGGTTCTCAATATATCCAAAAGTTAATAAGAAAACGTTTCTTTATGTAGTAGCTAATTAACGTTAATGATGGCGGTTGCATTAAGTGGACTGTATATTTTTGTGTGATGAATTAAAATAACACTTTGATTTACTTAACTACTTTAATGATGAACTGGTATGTGTGTTTTTAATGTCTGTGTCGAGAATGCTAATATGTGAATGCACATTATAGGTATATTTACCACAGCGCATGCGTGAATGCATGGTGTGTATTTGGTTGCAGAATAACATTTGGTGTGTATCTGGTTGCAGTGTAACAGATGGGACTTCTCATCTGTGCTTAATACTATCACAAATACCATATCCCAAAGTTGTAAATCATAAACCTAACCTCTAATAATTTCAATTACTACAACTAGCAAGTTTCTTAATCTGATAATTGCCGTTGCAACCGAAAGTTTTCGGTAACAGCGTTCCGCGAATCACAATTTTGCAGGAACTGGTGATTTTCGGAACAAGAAACCGCAAGTCACCGCAACCACAGTTATCGCGGTTTGATTATTTTAAAAATCGGAGCAGTGGTTACGTTTTCAGCACACCAAATTATTGAATTGAACGTACGCTGAACACCTTGAGTAGTAGCGATGACGTGCGCTATTTAAAGAAGTCTGTTTTTAAGAGAAGGAACTGGCAATAATCTCCTTCAGAAAGAAGAGCAGCCGAAGTGGCCTAAAACCTTTCTATCGTCATAATGAAATAATGCATGTGAAGCACCAAGCTAAATATTTAGGTATAACCCTGGATTCCAAACTTACCTGGAACACGCATTTGGGTAAAATGGCCAACAAATATAAAATACCACTCATGATGGGTCCAGACCAAATGGGAAATGATGAGGACTTAAACCACGCATGAAATACTGGTGGTACATCACAGTGGTGAAACCAATGATTACATGTTGCTGCCTAGTTTGTTGCCCAACGACGAAGCGTACAGGCTAATGTTCAATTGTAGTTGGAACCATAGGAATAGCCTAGGAAATACCAAAAAACAAGGGTTGTTAAAAATCCCCAGTTATATATGATAATGGATCATCAAGTCGCGTCTCACCTGTAACAAACTCTTTGAGGTCGGACTGAGAGGGATGGAGAGAAAGGCATAGACATCTTATCGGATATTCTCTAAGCTGGTATGGGACTGTCTGCAAGACCTTCAACACCTGGCGAAATACAATGCAGTTAAGCTCATGTGGGTGCCAGGGCATGTGGGGATTGCAACCAATGACCAGGTGGATCAGCTGGCAAGCAAAGGATCCGAAATGACCTTCACTGGACTTGAACCAGCTCTCGGGATCACAAAAACTGCTACGCGTGGTGCGGTGACTGAACAACACCAGAATCACTGGCACCATGTAGCAGGACAGAAATACAGCAAATAGGTAATGAGTACACAATCACAATATTAGCAGCTGATATATTGTCTCTTGGCAGAACGCAGATCAGGGTGATGACATGTTTACTTACTGGAAACGGCAATCTATACAGAATGGGAATTTATACAGGAATCTCTGATGGGTTTATGTAATGAAGAGAAATCAGCTTCTTACATATTTTTGAATGCTACGCATTAAGCCACCGGAGAAACGCCCTGTTAGGTGTCCATTTTTCCCTCATATAGGTGGTGTATGTATTTCTGAAATAAAAGCTTCGCAAGTAGGTCTTTAAAGCCTGCGAGGGCTACTAGTACAGCCCTGAAACTCGGTTGCAAACGTGCGCCTAGGTAATATTTAATAAAGCACTTTTCCAAATAAACTCTCGACGTGGCTGCGAATTGAATATTTACGAGGTCGCGGTGAAGTAAGGGCATTGAAAAAAGTATTTTATAACCTACACCTAGAATTGAGAGGAAGTTAGGTCGGTTTAAAATTCCAACCAAATTGTAATGTAAAAAGAGATTACAAAATATAGATTTTTGGAATAAAATTCACCAACAATAAAATGTCGTAAACGATAGATGATAAGTTGGTCAAACGGAACAAAGGAAAAAATAGAAACTGATAATATAAAGTTTGGAATAATCATGTAAAAGATACCAAAAGAGCACTTTGCCATTATATGAAAGTACCTTTTTACGTAGAAATCAAATATGGTATTGAAACCGATGTAGCTTTAGCCACATTCGAGATTTGTATACATACTTTCTTACTTTAAATACAAATCATAGATGGGGCTTTGACCAGAATCTGCTGATTTCAAGGATATGTAACACATCGGGTTTATTTGCAACAATAACAAAATTATGAAGATATTTTAGCAATTTTGAGTGTTATTTGCTATTCATCAGAAACGGCAATGTAAAAAGTACAACACAATTCACTAACGTGGAAGAGCTCCACGCTTGTGCTTTAAGAGAATTGCGTTAGGTGAATGACGTATTTTAGAAAAAAAAAATATGGACATAATTTTTGTAAACCACCTTTGTATAACTTTTGAGCATTCTAATTGTCAATAATAACAATAATTGAACATAACTATTTACCACTAGGAAAGGTATGCGAATTCTTATTTCTCTAAAATTGAAAGGTGAGTAAAATAATAACACTGGTCAATAAAATTTCAGATTAATTTTGTCCCACCAGGTAAAGTGGGTGAACTTGGTAGTACTTTTTACACTTATTTCATATCTGTTTTCAGAATTTTTCTATCAGGCAGGGTTTCAGAGTGATAAAGCAATGAAATTTTGTGAAGGTATATATTATAATATGTGTATATATCATGAAAAAATGACGTACAAAGTGATATATGTATTTACTTGGAAAATGTGCTGATATATAACTTTTGGCTGTACTTTGCATCAGAAACATCTCTCTTCAGCGTCCAGCAATCGTCTGCCAACATAGCAGGGTTTAATTTACCTTGGTTTCATCAGCACTTTCATCGTCGCTTAGTGTCAGGTTTAGGTACAGGTAATTCCGGACTGGTAGGCACTTGTCTCGGTGCAGATGGAATATTAGGATATTTTACAGTACGCTTGGATTTAGAAGTCATACCATTTATATTTGTTAGACAAAAATTAGCAATCGGTAATATGATCTGATGGTTGTTCTTCAAATCATATGAATAGAAAAAGGCATATGTCGTTTACCTTTTGCCCAAGAAGATGTCTGACACACGTAACACAGCAAATATGGGGAGCCCAGCTTTTGTCTTCATCACCTACTTTACACTTGAGATACTGCTCCTAGCACTTTATATGGAGAGGTGGGAAAGACCGTTTTTGATATTTAAATGTCAATTCGCCGCAAATGTAGCAAAAAGAGTTCGGGTGGTTTACACATTTCCTTGGAATTTTTACAGGTGATCAAATGTTCGCAGCTTCACTACCATATCTCGAACGCACCACAAAGCAACACTCTTTAAAACGTTAACAACGTTAGCGTATATGTTCATTCACCGAGCTCTAGCCGACAACTGAAATAATGTCAAGACATGTTGTCTTATACTACATACCTATACATGCATACTTTAGGTGGATAAGCGAATATCCTGGAACATAAAAACTAAGGGTGATGGAGAAATTTTGAAATCAAATTTCAGCATGCAAAAGTATATGGGAATCAGGCATTTTTGTGTTTAGGACAAAAATCTTGTTAACCAGTGTAATTGTATTTAATGGTATAATTCTATATATGTAATTTAATTTTACATTTACCATTGGTAAAATACTTCACCAAGTGCTCAAGAGTTCCTCCATTGTTATTGTTACAAATTCGAGTTTTTCTCAGGGTAGAATTAACAACTTTTTGCAAAATACGTCCATTTATCTCACGAAATGCTCAAAACACATTATTGGATTGTGTTTTATGCACTGTTATTTATTAAAAACACTAAAAACTGCAAGTGTTTATATCTTTGCTACTTCTGCAAATCAACCCAATGTCTTATTGAAATCAGCAAAATGTTGTAAATATGGGTACTGCACTTTGTAGGACTAGTGACGAGTATAATTTGTACCAACTTTTATACTACTCGTTAGAAAAAATATAATCACAATCACATTTTATCATAATAAAGTGATAGAACGAAACACTATATCCAATAGTAAATATTACAATTTGTTGTAAGAATAATTCATATCCTTGCAGAGTAATCTTACATAATTGAAGTAAATTATTAATTTTTGTAGTAATTGAATTAATTTAAATTTTATTTGGTGAAGGTCCATGATGAAAACGCAGTAAGTATGATGAAAACCCTGGTTCGCAGTTATGTGCCTTTTTTCATTGTATTTTATGAATTAGTTTGTTAGTTTCACCAGACGAAGCTACTATATACGCGAAACAATTGTTAGCACTGTGTTGTAATAAACTTTGAGGGAAGTTTTTTATCATTTTAGTGTGTATTATTGGTAAGTTGTACTAATATCTAATAATAGCAATTCGTAAATATATAATTTATAACGTTTAGTAAAAAATAAAACCCTGTAGTTGAAGGTCATAAGTTATTATAGTATTTATTTTTACTACAAAATACATACCTCTACTACTGCGTCGTATTAATATTCGCTACAATCTGTCTACGATTTGTATAAAAATCTCGAAATCCCTAAAAGATACATCAGTTTCAATACGATGTTCGAATTCTGCGTAAAATGGTTCCTTCATAATGTTAAAATAGTATTTCGGTATCTTTTACATGAAATGAGCTAGGCCAGAAAATTCATATTGTTGATTTTTAGTTTTTCCTGTAGGGTACGTATTACTCAAGTTTTTTTTTAAGTTGTTAACATGGTAGGCCTTGTCAATACACACATTTCGTCGTTTGCCGTACTTTAGATCCAACTAGATTGTTCACTAAAAAAAACTAAACCAACTTAATTTATTTTCTTAAATAAATGTTAAGTTCTCTCTCGTACAATACTAAATTAAAACACGACACGAATATTAAAAATGTATATTCTTTCTTTCCTACTTCTTACTTATTACAAACATCGTTACACTATTACTATTGCATCATCTCTACGTTTCAGTACATTATATACTGGTTGTCAATTTATTCCCGCCAATATAAATTAAAAAAAGTCACTGCTTGTTACCAACTTTCATAAATTTCATAAATTTCTACTAAACCTAACATAAATAAAATGCGTATATTCTGTACGGTTCGTCAAATAGCAAATAACATGGCATTAAAAATATTATAACGTAGATGTGATAATAATTCATTACACATAATTTTATTCCCAAATAGACCAAGCAACGGCACACGCTAACTTGCTTGTCCACTAACAGCTGTTCGATGTTGACAAAGGGCGAAACACTGAACTTAGGTAGACGAAAAGTACAAAAAGGTCATTAAACCTTTAAGGTAGACACGGATCAAACACTTATACACATACGCACGCACACACGCACTTACATTAGTCGCCAAACCTACTCGTACCAGACGGATGGAAAACGAAAAGACCAGCCCATATATTTTATATGTACGCATTTTCCGGCTAAGTATTGTCCGATTCCCGGTAACAGATGTAGATTCCGCCGAAAAACGCAACGGCTAGTTAAGGCATGTGTGTATTTTATCTAAGACGATTCGTATGTTGTTACCTTGGCTCTTGGGCCGGCGGGTAAGCAGCTGATCTCTTGACATTTGCCGGAACGGTATTGTTACTTTTCGATCGATCGGAAAGTGATTTGCGATTTGGCGCCAAATAATGGGAACCTAATGCAAGAATTACGATAATACACATGCGAACAATAAAAACCCTAGATTTTGTGACGGGAATCAATACATTCGAATATTGAATTTTATGTTTACCATTTATATTTATTTTTGTGTATCGATTTAAAACATTATGAAAATATACGAGGTATTACAATAAATAATCGGTTAAATAGAAGTGTACATACTGGTATGTTGGCAATGCAACAATTACATACAATAGACAAGTAATGCGTGAAAATTGGACTTGATTCAATAAAACAAAAGATTATCTACAACAAATACACAATGAAATGTTAAACGTAAATGTAACAATGGTGCAGAAAACCATAGATGCTTAGATGCAAGGTAGTAGTGTTCCTTTTATAAGATATCTCAGGTTCAGTCGAGATATTTTGCTAATTAACCCGTACATTTTGCGAAAATCCTGCGAGCATATGCAGTAGAGAGTAAAAATCTCAGCTAGCGATAAAAAAGTAGATTTTATGTCATTCGATTATTGGAAGTCTTCGTATAGGTTAGTTTTGTCCGCACCTCGACGCTACAAACAATCGCGCTATAACTGAAAAATGAACGAAAACACCGAGATAACTTTAATAAATGCTATAACGGACAGTACATATACCCTTTTCGTACCAAACGTGATCATAAACCATAATAAATTGGTGGTTGTACGTATCTCAGCTAATTATGATTGTGGTTTAAGGTTATGTGTGACTAATTTGAAGTAAGAGTAAACACAAAAATAATTCAGTACGCCACATGGCGACAATTTACAGGCATCATAAGGTATTGTATATCCGTTCTTTTTTGTTGGGATTATCTGAGAGAAATATCGCCTCAGTAGAGATATGATTGAAGTGAGCCGATTTATAAAAAGATCGCTAGTAATTATTATTTAATAAACAATACTACTTATTAAACAATAAATGAGAAACGTGGAAAATACCGATACCGATAAAACGCTATTAAAGGCACCAAGCAAAAAGCAATGCGAATCGTCAGAATCGCTGTTATGGGCCAAGACATGGCGCCATCTAGGGGACACCGGTCAATAGTCAAACTAACCTGACGACCGCAATAGCGTCGGTAATGCAGTACCCTTATCTAGCTCGAACAGTACATTACACGCTACAGTACATGCTAGAAAGACTGCGTACGGACCCATCATAACAACGATTCTGAGAATTCGCAATAAAATCTGCGGCGCATCTGCAATGAAAGTGGGTTTAGGGAGAAGCTCGAGTCCCTCTTAAATGCTTACACTCCTTTCATTGCTTTTTGCTTGGTGTGGCCATGAGTCTTTACTGGCGCGTCATCGACTAAACAATACATAAAACACTATTAATCGACATATTATAATCATATTATTATATATTATATCAAAACAATCACAGACAGTTGCTATAGCGGTTGCTATAACATTTGAAAGTAAATAAACAATTTCAATTAGTACTAAGAAGCCATTGAACTAGAACATCTTTTTTTGTTCCAACAAAAAAATGTAAGTAAATCATTTATTTTAGGTATAAA
>JARFOC010000149.1:139996-150568 GCA_031763485.1 Osmoderma eremita
TAAATGTGTTTATAAGTAGAGAGAGATGTGTATATATTTTTTAAAAAGTGCATGTTAGATATAATTTTCGGCATTCGAGAATTGGTTGAGAATGAGAGCCGACGTGCTCTTGAAACATATGTACAGAATTTTATTAAATTAACGTTGTGCGGTTTGGATCTCCCGATGCTGCGTATTAGTGTTATCAAACGTTATGGAAATAATAAGTAATTTCTATATAAATATCTATCACAATCAATGACAAGTAATGTTTCACTATCCTTTTCTCATATCTTTTTATTAAATATCATCATCATTATTAACTGTCTATTTTGCTAATAAGCACGATTTTCTACATAAAAGCGATTTTATTTGTGAAAAAAATAAAAATTTAAAAACATTCAAATCTTTGAGGGGGGTTGTACCCTGAAATCCGGCGATTGGGCAGAAACAAAAAATGGTTTTGTTCTCATACCAAGGTACTCTTAGACTCTGCCAAGTTTCATTTAAACTCCCTATGTTTTGGAATCGGAATATTGACTATCGTTGAATCGCCCAACAGATGCAGTAGAGAACTATATGGCAATCGTCTAATATGAATGCGTCATATTCTTATCATATTTATTATTGGTCTATCAGACGGTTTCATGACGGTTTGCTTATAGTATGCCAATCTGTCAAATTTCCTTGCATTTGTCATATTTGTTTTGCGTATACATATTTTTGGAAATAAAAAAAATAGTACCTGTATTTATAATACTACAATTATTTTACTTCGTATTCGCTAGTATTTACAAAGAGAAATTCAAATTCAATGTTATTTAATTTGGTGTTCATGTCAAATCATTTATAGGGGTAATGTCAAATACTAATTTATCGGCATTCATTCTAGTGTGACACAGTATGGTGGTGTGAAGCGGACATTTCGGTATTGCCATCACGGCGGTGTTGCTTACTGCATCTGTTGGGCGATTCAACTATAATTAAGTGAATGAAAATCGTGTAGATACTTTTGTGACTTCGAATCTAACTTCGTATTGTATTCTAGGGGGATATTGGTCTCACTCAAGTTTTTGTTATGCAAAAGGGATCAATATGAACAATAAAGGGCAAGCAATTTCGCCAAATATGTCGTGGGGTTTTAGAGATCGTAACTGAAACTTATGTAATTTTTTCTTCGCTTGTCAATCAAGCATATTATTATTGTTACTATTACATTACAAAATAATTATTAATCATTGGCAGAGTTCGCTTTTGGTATTATCGCGTTATTAAAAAATAAGAGAATAGATATCGATCCTCCTCGAATCCTTTCATAAAGCCTCTGTTTTCCATCATGTGTTATTAAATTTTGAGAAAGGCGGAAAATACCAAAATTGCATGGTATAGACGTACCTACTTATGGGGATATGCGGGTAATTCAGAATGTATTATACAAGAGTAGAAACCAAAGCGCCGGCGGCTTCTCGTTTTATGTCGATTACAATAGTTTTAATGTAACATAATGTTACCTACGTAGCTCATTCAGCAATCGTCAGCACTCGGAACCCCAGCCATAAAACACAGACTAAGAGGCTATATAATTCCGATGCGGCCGATCTAACTGCCTAGGATCCCGGCCAATTGTGTTCATCCGTCATTCCTATATATTTGTTTTATATGGCGTGTCGTGTCCGTAAAAACGTCGAATTCGAATCCTCTCCGCCGTCGCTGCCTACCTCGCTTCGCCCTTTTTGTCTGGCGGTCTTGTCCGTGATTTCTTCCGATTCTGCCGACCTGTGCACTTATGTTACTGCACGAGGCGGCGTTTTCTTACGGCCCTGGGATTTACACACCGTATAAATGGGAAAGTGACCACCGTCAAGGTACTTACCTAATCTATTTATATTTAAGATACACATCTTTCTCTTAATACACGCAATTAGCAACTGGGCCGCCCTTAAGCCAAGTAGGCGCCCTGGGCACTGGGATGCATTCGGTCCTTTCGAGAGAAATTTAGAATCCATATTAGGTAACAGGAACGAACAACATTAATGTATAATTTGTTTTTGAAAATTTACAAACAAATGCAAACATACCTGCTTTAAAAATCTATACCTATACAAGAGGTACTTTCCTAGACTTTTGGTGGCAACAGAATATTTCTTACAAAATTCATTAAGTAAGACAAACTTTGGTGTATAATCTGATATGTGTATTGATATTTATTGTATAAATAAGTGAAGTGAAAAAAAAACAAGTAAAGATTTACGAGGTTATGTCGGATTAATCTAGCAATGACAGGTTCGTCCGGTTGAAGCCCTTTGAAACCGTAAAACAAGTAGATGGGTGATCACTCAACTTTACACCATGATACAATGTGACTGAAGGCCAATCGAATTATTTAAATCCAAATTAAGTAGTTTATCAGTAAAAGAAAACAAGATGTATATATTAAAACAAATCCAACCCTCGATGGTACGCCAATTAAGCAATAAGTGGGTAAATCCGACCTGTTTGTTGTGTAGTTCGTGCCTCAATCCAGGTGAGCCGGTTTCCGGTAGAAGGATTTGGGGCAACTATTCGGCTCGACAGACCTCGTCCAACAATCTGGTTCCAGAATGGATTTATCCCCAAAATTCCAATTACGATTGGCAAGTACAAAAAAGTTATTATCAACCCCAATATCAAGGGGGTACAAATAAAAAAGCCCAAAAAATATATTCTGGTATTACCAGGTGTCGTCAACAAAAGAAAAAACAAGGGAAAAGGAAGGATTAGCAATTAATACCTGGTTGGTGTGTGGCTTCGTGTTTGCTCCACGTGTTGAGTCTATTATTCCACAAAAATCTTGTGAACGTTCCCCAATCGAACGTGATCCTATTGTTGAATGTAATTCCTGTATTTCAGGGCGGATTTTCCATAAATATTTCCGCAATAATTACTTTCCAAAACCAATTGCTCCGCAAAATCCAACAATAGGTGTGGCTTCAATCACAGCGAGACTTAAAAAGAACGAATTTGACCACGAACTGCGTTTATCACGCCTGACCCAGATTTAACTGATTTATCGATTTCTGTGGCGATATCCGATAACCGATCGCTATCGACCGCCGCGTCTAATCTAACCACCGCTAGATGGCCTTGCTACCCCTAATCCGCACGGATAATTTATATTATTTACAAAAATTACGTCGAATGAAATCGGCACGTCACAGCGTTTATACGTAACGGCATAAATAACTGTCGTAATACTCATATTTGGGCTGTGGAAAATCCACATGCTGTTCGTCGCAATCACTGGTCAACCCACAACTTATTTGCATCACAAGTCATTTGATGGAACTATTGGAAGAAGTTCCTTTTGAATGTCAGTCGAAAATGTGGTTTCTTCACGATGGCGCACCACCGCATTTTAATCGTTTAGTGTTTACCTAACGGTAAACAATTTAGTTGGCGAAGCGAATACTTTCGAATACTTTGGTATGTAAAGTAAACAAAACAATTGTTCACAAATTAGCTAAGACAAAACCAACAACCAGCTTGTAAACCTTATAATAGTAATCGAATCTTGTATAGTGATTGAAAAAGCGCTATGTTTGGGGGCGAGGCCCTGGGCTCTAGCCCAGCGAACCCATGCGTAAAGATGGAACTGCTTCATTTTGGACCTTACGAAACTTATGTGTTGTAGGCAATAAATTATATTATGATAGATTCGCCAATATCAAAGTCAAAATGTTTCGTGTTCACTGCCACTGTTCTGTTAGGACAGTTAGAATATGATAAAAACTCAATTCTCATCGATTTCAATTATGCAATATTATATTTTTATCTACGGCCGTCGACTAATACACTCGCAATAATGTAAAGGTGAAGTTTCGGAAAAAGAGCGGGCCCATAATTAATCACATTTAATGTATGCAAACATTTGGGCGACGCAGTTTTAAGCAGCAGGAGCGTAATCCGGCCACGATTTAAGTGCAGGACGACGATGTTCATTAATTCAGGCGAATCGCGAGGACATTATATCTAAATTAAGCCATCACGGTCACAATTAGCATAGTGGGGCGCCAATCCTACTAGCATCAATTCGTATCCAAGTAGCGTTGGCTCTTATCCATGTGTCGTCCTGCGCGACTTGACTTTTTTTTCCTACCTGTCGCCGACGACGATGGCGACTGAAAGTATAAATTTTCTACAATGCAGACGGTTTATTTTAGTGTATGGCATTAATTATTGGATGTTCGTGTGCGTCGTACGCCCTTCACGTTCTCTCTGTCGCTCTTTGACTATCCTCCCCGCGTCCTCTGCCCCGTATCGTACGTACGTGACTGGTAGTATTTAGGAGTTGCGGAATTACAAAACTCCAGAAATATACACAACATGCATACCGGGCGCTTGATTGAGCCAATGAAAATTATACCGGTCTAGTAGTCTATTTTTCCGTTTCGGAACGCATTTTTCGTGGCATGCCAGCGGTGGTATTTTGAAGGGTTGGAAATGAGTAGGTTGGAGCAAACTATTTCCTGTACTTATTGGAATTATTAATGAATATTTCGGGATCAAATTTTATGGGATGACGTCGTATTCTGTTGGTTGTTTCACATATTTCACTCTGTCTTACAATGCTACGCACAAATTCAATGCAAATTTGCGCGACAGAACATAAAAAGTTACTATAATAGTAAGTAACTGTTGTGTTCTCTTCAGGTGTATTGCTCTTGTTGACTCAACCTTTATACTTATATTCTTTGGAAATGAAATTAGCTTTTTTAAGATATATCTCAGATGACATGTAACTTGTTCAGGTTTTTCTTATTACACATTTGTTTTTTTTCTAGGGAGCAACTACTTCCCATGGTATTGTACTATCAAAATAATGAAACATCAACATAGGATGGCTATTCCAATATTTTCCTTAACACTTTCTTGGTCTTATGTTGCATAGTCCTAGCTTAGGATAATTATCAACCTTTTGCGAACATTATAATACGAACCTCCCATGTCACTTTCATAAAAAACCTAGTGTTACAATTTATTTGGCAATTAGGGAATACCCTTTATTTTTTCTCTGCTTCGCAGATTTCAATGTTATATCATGAGTGTAACGGTACTATTACAATAAATTTAAATATGACCCTGTCATTTAATCAAAATAAAAACTTAATTCAATTTCTATTAACTTCGAAAATGGTTTATATGACATGAGTACGCTATTTATACTTAGCTCCTCAGTTTCTCAGTAGTGCAGTTTTGGAGTAAAGAAATTATGTACCATACAATAGAATGTGATAACAACACGTTTATTACTTGACAAAGGCACAAAAAAACTACAATAGATAAAATAACAATTCGGGGCCCCGTTTTACTATTAATATGAATATGAATAAAAATGAAATGCGTAATGAAACAACGTGCATAAATGCAATGTAGGGTTTGTGGACTTAGCCCTTCGGGTTCCAAACTGCTGATTCGCCGCTGCTACCAAAATTAGGCAGGAAGTTGGGGTTTGATACAGCCAACCCTAAAGCAGTCAACTAGGGGTGGCTGTATTAAACCCCAACTTCCTGTCTAATTTGGTAACAGCGGCAAATCAGCGGTTTGGAACCCGAAGGGCTAAGTCCACAAACCCTACATTCTGTTTATGTATGTTGTTTCATTACATATCTCATTTTTATTCTTCGATATCTTTATTTCTCCGACTCACGAACAATTTTTCTGGATTAATGACTTCTTGACGCGTTTCGGGGTCGCCTGACTCACAGATTGAACGTAGCTTGACAACTCGTGTCTTCTTCATGTAACCTTCCCCGCTTTCCTCTCTTCTACAGCTTCTCCTCCACTTTATCACCAGTCCACACAACTCCTTTTTACAAATTATACTAATAACGTAACAATATCAACTTAAACGTTTCAAAAACTGCACTGACATTAAAATTTCTATCGTGTTTAAATTTGTTAAATAGAAATCTTTTAATTTTAGCGTTCCATTACATCAGTTACATTTTTTCTTATATCCCTTTTATTCACTTTTATAAAAATACAATGACTCGGAATAGTAAAACTAAAACAGAAAATACTCTTACCACCTTAATAAGTGAAAAACTCTGCATACGTATTTCGACAACTATGTTTCCATTCTCAGGTACTAGAAATACTCTAGGAGCATTTCTAATGCCCAGGACGGGGCGGAAGAAATCGCTTCCGTAACTTTTATCCTCGCCATCCTTTGTATGTATGGATGTGAGTTTTGCTGCAATCATAGCTTGTTGTGCTTTCCGCCACCAGCCCGTAAGCGATGGTTGGGCGTATTACCGCTTTGCCCTTTAGGATACCTTTTGCAGATGTGGATTCCAAGTTAATGCCTTGTCAAATATAGCGCCTAGATATTTTACATTTTCCGCAAATTCTAGTTTCACACCTTGGTATTAATTTTTCCACTTTCCTCTTCCTGGTGAACGGTACTATCGTAGTTTTGTGTGGATTGATACATTGGTCCATCCTGCTGCACCAGCTACAAATGGAGATTTCAGTCTCACCTGACTCTCTTAATAGGGTGACCATGTCATCCGCATATGTCTGTACGTCGGCTCCAAGAGCCTCAATGATGGCCAACAGATCGTCCACCAGGAGTGACCACAGCAGTGAGGATAAGATTCCTCCTTGCGGACACTCCCCGCCCGGCCTAAACTTGATCACCTCCAAGTATCTTCAAGTAACTATGTTGGCATTGAATATTGTTCCGTCATCTTTTGGTCACCATCTATTTTATATAAGTATTATTAACTTATATACCCTATCCCAATCTCAGCTTTAATTCATAGCTTTGTATTACTTTAAATTACAATTCTAATCTATGTTTATTTATCATTAATTTATATTTAACATTAGCTCAACTTTAGTATAATCCAACTTATTAAATTTACCATTTCATTATGATCTCTATTATTTTTATTGTGCAGCTTATGCAATTGCAAAACTATAACCTATAACATTTGTTCTTCAAAATTTCCTCTAACAAAATCGACTATTTGATTTTGCATATTGAACAATATTTTATTTTAATAAATCTCAGCTAATAGAAAACTCTTACCTTTTCTACAATTATTTTATAAATTAGTGAGGAATTCGTAGCACTATTCTAAAAAACCTTAGCCCATAGTGGTTCTCCTTTATACACAATAAAACAAAAATGCAGTAAAGTGCCAGGTAGTCTTTATGCTTGGAGTATTACTACAAATTTACAAGCCATTTGGTAAATTACAACTGAAGATGTAAATTTATAATTATAGTTTTTACAAGAACTTTTGTTAATAGATTCTTGTATAATTATTGCATAAGTTTATAGACATATATTACGTAGTGCTAACAACATAATTTCTTGGAGATTTAAATATCGTAAATACAAATCCAGTCAGCAGCAACTCTATCATATTGACGGGGATTTGTTCAAACATATCATGGGAAGCTTCACTTATTGCTTATTTTATTGTCTAAGTTAGCACTGACAGATACTCCCACGTAGACATAGCTGTTTCGGACTACTATGTCCTCATCAGTGTCCTCATCAATGTGGTTGCATAATCAGCTGTGTTTTGTGATCCAAAAGTACTATGTGCGTATATATATTCATATAATATCATGGTGATATTATCTTAATGCCAGGGTATTGGCACAAGTAATTTTCAGAATTTTGTTTTGTAATTGCTAACCGTGTTGTTTTACAGCATTAAAGAAGGATCACATGCTATAACACAGATTACTACGATTCACGACTAGCATAGATCGAGAAATCATCGCGATGAATGCTCCCCTTTACCCTAAATGCCCTGTGATTTTTCATGGTCACACCTATTGTATACGACATGCTAAAAAAGTTGCAGGCACTCTCCGTCGTACACTGATGAAAACATATTAGACCGAAAGAGCGGTCTGCATGTGAAATATGTCTATCGCTACCATTAGCGGTGTTGTAGTGATAAAAAATTATATCAAAGACAAAGTCGGGCCCAGTATAGAAAACCTTGATTAATCAAGATAGATGAAGAAGAAAACTATGTATGCCGTGTTTCAGTTTTCTATTACTTACAGACCGAGGTCTCGTATTTATCTATTTATCTATTTTTCATAGATTTTTGAAAAAAATGGTAAAATGTATAATATAATATATTTTTTTTATGAAAGTGTATAATTTTAGCAACTTTTAGAGCGTCTGTGAAAGTAGTGGAGATAAAAGAATTTTGTTCGAACATTATATAAATTTCGCAGATTATCTCTACTCTCTACTCATTTTAAACTTTTGGCTTGTTAGTATTGTTTTGCGGAAAGCTTTAATAACTCACTGTCTTAGGAACTGCGACACGTCACTCACACTTAACAAAATTTAAAAACACTCTACACCGCATAAATATACACAAATTGTGTACGTATTTCGACACTGAAGTTGCCATTCTGGTTGCCGAAATAGGTATGCAGTTTGTGTGTATTTATGCGGCGTGGAGTGTAACAAACTTTTAGACCCAAAACTTAAAAACACCACTTAACTAATTTTGAGAACTTACTTTGTTACTTACTTTCTTCTATTCTACCCGTGTTGTCATCAATTACTGGTGAATATGATCGTTTCTATTGTTCTAAATCTGATAATAACATGAAAGTTCTGAATTGGGCATGTGGTTCAATTATTCTTCGTTGCTTATAAAAAAGAAGATCAACGCGTAAACAATTTGAACTAGGTTCTATCAATTACTATACAAAAGGAATGTAAGCAAACAAAATTAACCTAATTAAACCATGTTAGTCTTGTTAAATGCACAAAAGAAAACAGAAAAGTAACAAACAAAGACGTTGTATTATATTAACGCTACAGTTACAACAGGCAAGTAACCCCTTTCAAAGCAGAACTGCATCAGAAACATTATTTTAGAGGTTTACGCTTGAACAACTTTACGTTATTTGCAGCTATCAAACCTAGTGGAATGGAATTAAACTCTACAAAGCCCCAATTGGAACGATCGCTACCGTGCAACATTTGGAAACCATTGCTAAAATAAGTATGTATTATCTTCTTTACGGGCAGATTAGGGACCGATTTTATTCTTAATACAATAAAACAGATTAGTTTCCGATATTTGTTTTTATTTTCTATTTATTTAATGTCAGATATTGTAACGACCTCTATTAACATCCAATGCCGTATCACCAACATGATTTTATGGAATATTTACTTGAAAATAGATCGTTAAACTGCTAAAGCTAAACAATGAAATAACGATGACAATAATGAATGTAACATCTACCACACGCACATATATGTGAAGGACTCTTTTGATTATTAACCGTAATAGCATCAAACATTTTCAATAGATTGACTGACAGGAGTCACCTTGTCTGATGCGATAGCTGGGCGTGCAAGCTATGCATAAAGTGCGTCAACCTGCAAACTATAATTTATATGCTAATGTATCCACCTAAACACTACGTCCGCTATATAGATTGACAGTTATTGAAACAAGCAAATTACTGTGTGCGTCACATTGGTCGAGAATGTACGCGAAATCTAAACGAAACTTCGTAGTTTCAATAACGAATTAATTAACCAGCGCAATACCTATCGAAGGATATTAAAATTAATCAACTTAATTTACTGGAAGGTCGTTAATAAAACGAAAAAAATTAATCATTACCGTCAATGGCGAAACAATATCCCTTTCCAAGGCGCTCTTGTAATTATAAATTACTATAAAAAACCTTTTCCACGGATTTACTTTAAACGAAAGTTAATAAAACAAGATTAAGACATTATTTGCTAAAAAAATTATTGTATAAGAATATTTACCTCTACTAAAATAAAAGACAAAATAGAATTTTGGGAGGAAAGTTATGCCAAAGTGGCGCCTCCACCAATTTTCAACCTATACAGGAACTCCCAATTTGAGTGGACTATTTAATAATATTTTGGGGAAGGAAATATAAATAAATTCTAAAAATAACTACACCGCCATAGGCCAATATGATCTTTCCGGAAGTCGATATTAATTTGTTTACTTTAAATGGAATGTTCTATTTTTTATTGCAAATTCTGATTCTGAACCTTATTCTAAGCAGAAAATTTTAAGGTTTCCGTACACCTAAATGTTCCCGATTTTGAGATATATTCAAACTTATGAAAAAAAATTGTTTTTGTATCCTCTCATTAAAAAAATGGTTTTACTACGCTCTTAAATTTCAAGATTCAAGTTGCTTATCATTTAAAAGTATAATCCTCAGGCTTCTAACGACCACACAAACCGTTAGAACCAATGACGCCACAAACCGAAAGGTACAATAACACCCCCTAATGATATCTACCCTACTCGGGGTTGCTCCGACCAGCTCAGTGAAGACGGCGGGGTTAAGAGGGTTGGCGCCACCTCCGTGAGAAAACGTTCTCTCCCCGTGATCCTACGGACGGAGAAACGAGAGTGAATATCGTCTGAGTTAGGTATTTTTTACAAGTTCAATTAAGTTAGACGACTTTGGTGTATAAGTAAGATGCATTGATTTGATTATATAAATGAAAAGATCAAGTAAAAGGTTGCGATATTAATTAAGTTGACGTTACGAATGACAGAT
>JARFOC010000150.1:0-21683 GCA_031763485.1 Osmoderma eremita
CCCAAGTCTGAAGCAAAACCTGATAGCACACTGTTGCTCGAAATTAATGTCTTTCATTTGTAGAACGCACTACGAAATGCGGGGTTAACGGAAAAAACGACAACGAATAACCAAATGATTTGATCGAGTTCAAACTTGCATTGAACGCGTATTACAATGTCCACTTGTAGTCCCTCCATGTCATGTTGCCATACCAAACGCTACGTTATCATTCTCATTACTTAATCTACACACCTCGTATATGTTTCTATTATAAAATAGCATTTTATACTAGGTACTCGAATTTGTTACTTTTTGTATTTTTTTGCTATATACTTTTTATACGATCTAAAGAAATATCCAAACGTCATTATGAAGAAAGATAACGCCTTCTAGTTTGTAATATTATGCAATAGGCTAACTTTAACATATGTATTGCATTTAAACCAAACACACTAAACTTAATTATCCAAACCATTTACCTGTACTGTCGTAATTGACTAGGATAATCAATCAATGAATTTTCATTTTCAATTATTTGAATATCATTAGCCAAATCAGTATTTTACATTTAATATATTATGGTCGCCTGTTCATTAGATTTTGTCGTAGTAACCTTGGACAGTTCAATGATCCAAAAGGAGATTTGCTTCAGCTATACCTCCTGTATTATACCATGGCTACAATTCACGCACGTAGATGACATGGAGTCTTTTGTCCACGGCATATTAATAGACATCAATGATGGCGCAGGTAGATGCACAAATACCACCTAAATACGATTCGGTATTCTATTCTAACGTCTGTGAATTCCATAGGATTTCTCAAGGGATTATTTTACTGTGTTTGTTTTTCGCTGGTTAAAGGGTTTTATACTTATTATTTGGTGCATTCTTTCTTGTGAATTGAGGATAGATATTTTTACTGATACCTGACTCTTAATACAAATCATAAACGGTTAAGTTTCACGTTCTTATAGTAGATTTTTGGATGTAATAACATACCTGGTATCTAAATAAATAATACCTTTGTTAATATTAGTTTCAAAGATCTAAATTTATTTTATTGCCATACCTGCAAATGTGGACAGAGTTAAGTTAGTATAAAGTGTTAAAAATAGCACTAAAATAACAACTTGAAAATGGAAAATACGTTCATTCAAGTCAATATAATAATTAATAGTAACAATCGTGATAATGAAATAATAGTAATAATAAAAATATGTAGTTCTCTTCACACACAAAGATGAAATAGTCGGATCCAGGGCGAATAGATTTGTAGATAGACACCGCACCGTTTGTGCTACTACCACCACTTACAAAATTATTAGTTACAATCAATTTATTCGCTTATGAAATCAAAGTTCTTCCATCATAATTTCCACAATATTGTCTAGTTGATACATTTTATTTTTATATGCACTAATAATTGAAATTGAATTGAACAAACACCTACAGTGAGTAACTTTAAATTCGGTTTCTATAATATATAATTTAATTACTTTATTTTATTAAAAATTATGTTTTTCCCTTTCAAATGATAATAATAATACTACATAATAAACGAATATAATGTTTATTTTCTGAAAATAAAGGACCAAATTTAAAAAAAAACGCCGAAATCTCTGATATTGGCGTTACTTTAATATTGGGTTTCTACAACATGTATCTATTTTATTATTATTTTTTATTTATTTACAATTTACAATAAACAACAACAAAAATTACACATACATGTATGTAAATCAAAGCGTTGCTGCTTGCCATCCCTCATCTTCGCCTCGGGAACTGCTGTCTCGGGCTAACGGTGTTGAGGGCCTCCTAATATTTTCATTCTCCTTCATGGTCGGGGTTATGTTTTACTATTGATTTTTTTTTTCAAAATCTGTTTTATTTCCATTTTTAATTTGTGATATGTTAAATCCTTTATGTGTTTGGGTAGTTTGTCATACATTTCTATTGTTGTTGTTGTTAGTGCTTGGGTATAGTTACACTTGAATAACACTCACACCACTTAAATAACAGTGTTCTGTGTTCTGTGTGGTGCAAATCTCCCAGAGTGTAGGTATAGTTACACAGGTCAACAAAATTTCAGATTTATTTTGTCCCACGGGGTAAAGTGGGTAAACTTGGTAGTACTTTTTACACTTGTTTCATATCTGTTTTCAGAATTTTTCTATCAGGCAGGGTTTCAGAGTAACAAAGCAATGAAATTTTGTGAAAGTATATATTATAATATGTGTATAAATCATGAAAAAGAAAGACGTACAAAGTGATATATTTACTTGGAAAATGTGCTGATATATGATTTTCGGCTGTACTTTGCATTAGAAACATCTCTCTTCAGCGCCCAGCAATAGTCTGCCAACATACAGGGCTCCATTTGCCTTGGTATCTTCAGCACTTTTATCGTCGCTTAGTGTCATGTTTTGTGGAGATTTAAGCACAGGTAATTCCGGAGTGTGAGGTACTGGTCTCAGTGCAGATGAAATATTAGGATATTTTATAGTATGTTTGGATTTAGAAGTCATACCACTTATATTTGTTAGACAAAAATAGCAATCGGTAATATGATCTGATGTTTGCCTCCAAATCATAGGAACAACAAAAGGCATCTGTCGTTTACCTTTTGCCCACGCTGTAAGAAGTCTGACACACGTAACACAGCAAATATGGGGAGCCCAGATTATGTCTTGATCACGTACTTTACACTTGAAATACTGCTCATAGCACTTTTTAAGGAGAGGTGTGAAAGACCGTTTTTGATATTTAAATGACAATTCGCTGCAAATCTAGCAAAAAGAGTTCGGGTGGTTTACACATTTCCTTGGCATTTTTACGGGTGATCAAATGTTCGCGGTTTCACTACAATAGCTTGAACACACCACAACGCAACACTCTTTAAAACGTTAACAACGTCAGCGTATATGTTCATTCACCGAGCCCTAGCCCACAACTGAAATAGCAAGAGATGCTATCTAAGAATGGGAAATGCAGATCTTAACACGTCAAGGCATATTCAAGCATTAACCGTTGCATGCTCCTAAGCTAAGGGTGATGGAGAAATTCTGAACACATAATTGATTTCAGAGTGCAAAAGTATATGGGAATCAGGCGTTTTTGTGCTTGGGACAAAAATCTTGTTAACCAGTGTTATAACAAAACTAGTATTTAGTAGGGTAACCACTTAATACTTGTTCTGTTTTTGTTTTGTTTTTTTGTATAATCTGAACCAATTTCGTTTCTTGTAATCTCTCTCTGAGTTCTCTAATTGAACTAATACGTGTACAACGTATTTAGTGATCCAATTGTTCCCATAAATTTGCTATTGGATTTAAATCCCGCGACTGGGACGAAGTTTCGATAAGTCGTGGACACTTATAAATAACCATTCACGATCAACGTATGCTTGATGTTTCGGATCATTATCTTCATAAAATTTAAACGTGGGTAATACTCCTAATTTCTCTGGGCTTTGTCTTAAATGTTGTGTTAGGATATATAAATACTCTTCTTTATTGAGGTTACCATCTGTAAAGACTAGATCTCCAACCCCCGCAGCCGATATGCACCCTTAAACCATTTCATGGCCGCCGCCGTGTTTGACTGTAGATTTTAAATTCTTGTAATTAAGAGCTCCTCATTTGTTTCCTCCATACCATTCGTCATCCATCGGATTCAAAAACATTAAACTTGCTTTTATCTGCAAATTCCACCAACATGGGTCCTTCTTTGAATATTCTGTTGCAAATGCTCTGTTACGCTCATTAATAAATGGCTTTTTCCTTGATACACGTCCATTATACTCTTGTTTTTAAGGGTTCGACGAATTGTTTGTGCCTGTACTTTTTTCAACATTCTTCTAAAACCTCGGTTGCAACTTTAGGAGCACTTTTATGGGGATCCTTTTTGATTTTTCTTACTATCAAACGCACTTTTGTTTCTGTTAACTTTTTTGGTTGTCCTTTCTGTTTCTTGGATTTAATTCCTCCCCCATTTTTATAACGTCGCATGATGTCTCCTATTGTACTTTCGCTTATATTTAATATTTTATTTATAATTTGATCCCTCTTTATAATGATGTATTGCTAATTTTCTCCGTTCTACTGTTGTGTTTTTTCCTTTGCGTGGCATTATTCTTTAAAATTCAATAAGCTGTATAACTTAACTCTCAATATCTTAATATAACTAATTCACTGCAAATACTGACTGAAATATACCACAAAGACAATATAAAACTGGGTAAAATAGTGCTCTTTATCAGAAACCGAATATTAAAGTAACGCCTTTATCGGGGATTTACGCGATTTTTTATTTTTGAACAAAACAACGTTACATCTATATATTATGCAGAATTATGGTTATCCGTTGAAAGAAAGAAATAGTATTTAATAAATATGGGAATCACATGATACATTAGAGAAACCGAATGTTAAAGTTACTCACTGTACGTGCGAATTGGTCTAACCTTAGCCCCTGGGCCCTTTACTATCGGTGATAATGCTATTATACTTTATTTAATGAAAGTACGTCATAAAATTTACGGAACCATCTTTAAGTATACTATATTACTTGTAATAAAACATGTTATCACGTTACCTTTTCTATTAAGACGCATCTTACAATCTGATACTGTTAAATATCCAAATAACAATGTTAGATATTATAATGTATGCTGATATTCGTACACTCGCTAAGTTATCTCGCCCAAAAGAATTGTTTACTTTTTGCGAAACACATAATGATTATTCGAATAAAAACTGTTATATATATTTACTATCTTAGATATATTAGACCAGTCTGATTTCTTGCAGAAAACTGGGCTTGGATTTGGTGCCACGGCAGGGGGCTCAAATGGTGGATCCAGAAGGAATGTCGGTTGTTGAATTGTTTCACGTCCATACAGCCAGTAGTGAAAATTCTCAAGGAGTATCTGTAAGTGTGAGTACTATTTTATTGTAAATTAGTGGAATAGAGTTGTTTCATCTCCCCACGAAAAACTAAAGTGTGGCAAAAAAGTATTACACGTGTGAATAGTCATAATAGGTCGACCAAAAAGCAATGTTATTTGCGTGGAAAACCGGACATATCTAGTCAATTTCTTATATGTGTGTTTATTTTTACTTAACATTACAAAAATTATAATATGCACTTAACGAAATTCAAATCAGGCTATGTTCAGTTTTGCATTGAAGGCAAAAGTTTTTCTCATTTTCTGAGAATGTGTTATAACTATATCGGGTTTTGCATGCCAGTTTTTCAGATTTTCTGTTTATTATAGAAATGGTGTAGTAATTATGCTATCATAAAACATGTTCAATGGAATTAAGGCGTTGTTTGAAATTTAGGTACATATTTTGGTTTTATTAGAGGCTATTGATATCTAGTTAGCCGGAAAACTCTAGACAAAATCAAGTATGGTTGCTATGGTTACAAGTATGATGTTTTATAAATAAGTTGTGAAAATTTGGCATCCATAACTTGAACTTGAACAAAAAAGAACAATTTAAAATTACTTGAGTATGAGAAAACTTTCGGCCAAATGAATTCCGAAATACTTAAATGCTGATCAGAAGCGCTTTAGAGTTACGACATCGAGGGAAAATGTCTCAAACTGTCTTTGTGAAGTGATATATTTTACCACATCTTTATGCTTGAAAATCTCTGTAAAGAACCCACAGGGTTTCTGTGATTCATTTATTCGCATAACAAGTAAATTTGTAGATTACTTGAAAGAATATCATACAAAGTAGCTAAAGTATAATTAAATAATAATCATAAATGGTGGAAAAATAAAATGACAAAATTGTACTGCTTGTTTGAAACAGCTAAATATATATTTTTTTAAATAGGAACGACTAATATTAAAGATACATATTTCTTTACAAGTTATGTTTATCCTGAAACTGAATAATGATGTGTTCTAGTTGATGGCACATAAAATAAAGGCGTAATTTTACTATTTGTTCGAGGAATATACAAGTCTAAAGCTTTAAATAATTCGTCGTAATCATTAATATGTTGCATAAAGTGCTATAACAGTAATTATGACTTAAATAAGTTTTGTGTATGCGATAATATAACATCTTTGAAAACTTCTTTTGTACACTCTCAATGAGATTAATATATTTCTTGTAAGGACACCACACAACTACGCAATATTCAAGTTTGGAACGAATGAAGCTGTTATAAAATGCAATAATTGCACCATTATCACGAAAATCGCGGGTGTTGCGAGCTAAAAAACCTAATGTTTTCATTGCGTTCGCGACAATATCTTTAATCTACTGCAACTATAAATACCATCAAGATCCTTCTGCAAATATTGACAATCATCGATAGATGTCGCAGATCGAAAAACTTTAAGATCGTCAGCACAAAACAGGCATTTGGAAGTGACGTGATCTGTAATATCATTGACAAAAATAAGGAACAAAAGAGGCCTCAAGACAGAGCCTTAGGGTACCCCACTTGTGTTGTGGTTGATCGCCACGATATTGTACAAAACTTGATCTGTTTGTAAGATAATTTTTCTTAGAAATGATAGTTAAAACAATTGTTAGTAGCGTTAGGCAATGATTATTTTAAAAGGACTCTTCACATACAATACGAGGTCTGTAAATTAAGTAATGAGACTGATATTTTTAAATATTTTTATTTGAATATAATCACAATTAAACGTTGTCTCCCTCAAAATAATTCCCTTGGAAAGCCACACAGCGTTGGAGACGGTTCTTCCATTCCTCATAGCAGTGCTGGAACTCGGGTATTGGAATCGCCTTTAGCTGGTCGGTTACAGCCGTTTGAATGTTTTCGAGTGTCCAAAAAGATGATGTCCCTTCAGATGAATTTTCAATTTTGTGAAAAAGAAAAAGTTACAAGGACTCAAGTCAGGTGAATAAGGAGGCTGAGGAGCCACAGAAATATTTTTGCTGGCCAAAAAACCGTTTATGAAAATTGCTGCGTGACAAGGCGCATTGTCATGATGCAGGATCCAATCGTTCTTGATGTTTGGTCTCACACGCATGACCCCTTTTAGGAGTCTTTCGATAACCTCTCGGTAAAAATGTTGTTTAACTGTCTGACATTCAGGCACGAATTCTTTGTGAACGATTCCCTGGCTCTCAAACAAACAACTCAGCGTGCTCTTGATCTTTGATTTGCGTATTCTTGCTTTCTTGGGCTTTGGAGAGCCTGATGTGTGCCATTCTATGCTCTGGCGATTTGTTTCCGAGTCATACTCGAACACCCAACGCTCATCACCAGTAATGAGACGTTCCAAAAAAAATGTCATTCTTTTCGATCAATTGCAAAAAGTCAAGGCACCTTTCTCTCCTAATGTCCTTTTGTTCCTGCGAAAGGTTTTTTGGAACCATTTTCGAACAGATCTTTCTCATTTCCAATTCATTGGTCAAAACTTGATGAACGGTGGTGTGAGACAAATTCAACTGTTCTCCGATCATTCTGACCGTCAACCGACGATCTGAACGCACCAGATCTCGGATTTTGTCGACATTGCCATCGGTTCTTGCAGTTGAAGGCCTTCCGCTGCGTGGCTCATCTCCCATCGACTCTATTCCTTCTGAATATGCTTTAACCACCGAAAAACCTGGGCTTTTGACAAAACATTGTCTCCGTAGGCCTGCTGAAGTTTTGCTAAGGTTTCTGTTGCACTTTGCCCAAGTCTGAAGCAACCGTTGCTCGAAATTAATGTCATTCATTTGTAGAACACACTATGAAAACCGGATTCACGGAAAAAACGACAACGGACAACCAAATGACTTGATTGCGTTCAAACTTGCACTGAACGCGTATTACGATGTCCACTTGTCGCCCCTTCATGTCCCGTGCTTCCCGTGTCGCCATATCAAACGCTACGTTGTCAGTCTCATTACTTAATTTACACACCTCGTATATATTAGTTAAGGCAATCTAAAGATAAAAGGCTATTCCAACAAATTCTCACCCAATTCTGCCATAATGATTCGAAACTCTTCGTTGGGACCACGACATAAAATACTGCATTTGCGGAGATATAAAAAAGAAACATTGCACACAGCAACTAGCGTTTTAATCCTAATTGTCAATACTTTCAGGCAAGGGGAACGATAAAGAAAAGAGAACCCAAGAAGATATTAACACACCATTTATACTTTTGCATGCGCGACTTCGGCCACCACATAGGCGAAGACACGGAAACTTACTTTTCGCTTTACGACTGCAAAAAGCAAAAGTACATTTCCGAACGTTTCCTAGTCAAAATTTCCAAAGACGGTTTTTCAAATTACGTCGACAAACTGCACAATAATTGTACGATATTTACGGTAAGTCCCCCTTACCCCGCTATGTTTCCTCTTCCGTTAAGCGCCGTTTTAATACCACAGGATTTAGGCAACGAAGATTTATCGAAGGACATATACGTCGTAGCCCACATTATGAGGATAGGTAAAATGCTTTACTCGGAGAGTTCAAAAAAGACTGATAAAAACACCCTTGGTAACCAGCAAGTTTATAAGAGGCCCTACGGCGTGGCCATACATGATTTAAAGGAGGTTCTATTAAATAAAAACGATTCCGAAGAAAAGGAACTTACGCTCAAGGTAGAGATTTATACTTGCCATGCCATCTTCATGCATTTCCTCCCGTAGGTTTATCAAGGTGAAGAGAAAGATTACCACCAATTGCACGAATCTTTAATAAGGCAATCGGGAAAGTACAGCGCTCTATCGTGTCAGCCGAATTACGGTATTTCCCCTAAATGAAGCTGAAGTTTCAACTATTACAGTTTGTTTAAATTTCACAGGGATCATAGTTTCGATGAAAATGTATCACGGTCAATTATCGCAGATCAAGGAAGACAACCCTTTGCTCTTTAAAAATGTTAGCTTGACTAGTAAATTGGGTTTTCCCGATGTTATTATGCCCGGTGATGTTAGGAACGATTTATATTTGACGCTAGAGAGGGGTGAAGTTGAAAGAGGTGGAAAATCAACTGGTAAAAACATCGAAGTTACCGTATTGGTATTAGATACCGAAAAAAATCTTTTAAAGGTATTGTAAACGCTAATAAATTCTGTACATATAGTCAATTCGCCCTTTAGAAAAGAGGATAGGCGAATAAAATATGGTCACAAAGCAAAATCAAATATACTTGCGATCGTAGTGTAATAATTTAACTCATGATTTTGTTATAATAATTTACTAAAATACATAGTATTATCATGGGTAAATTCTGTATTTTAATATTTGTATAGCTGTTATGCAGATGTCACTTTGTTCTTCATATAACCTACTGTCAACTGTCAATATACGTAATGTGCTTGATATATATAGATCGTCTCAACCTCCGAATGCAGTACAGAGCTTATGAGAATTCGATACACGGTTGCCAAATCCTCGAAGCAGCTGTACATTATTACTTACGGTTCCATTATTTGGGTTTCCGACAGTTCAAATGTATATTTTGAGGAAAACAGTAAAATATAAAAATTATTATTATTATTATTTAAAAATGAGTGAAAAAGCCGGTAGTTTTATTTTTATTACACAATATTAACGTAATTTACATTTCGAATATTTATTTAGGAATTGGGGCATTATATAATTTATTAAATTTAAAGTAAAATATATAATCCTTTATAATAGTTTCCACTTTTGTAACAAAAATAACTGGAATCATACAAATCCCCATATAATACAATAATATTTAGGAAACGAATAGCAATTACGCACACATACATATATCTTCTTTCAACTTTTAGTCAGTCGATGAACCAGTTTGATCTTCAGATGATGAGGAGTCTGTTACATGAATAATACATTTTTCACTGTAATCTTGCATATTTCCACATTTTCTTTTCAATATTTTTTTACATATTTGATGTAATTTTGCCAATTATCAACTGTTACTATATGCTCTTCGAATTAATTCCTCCATATCTTTTACCTTAAATGTGGTATTATTCATTTTTACACAGTTTTTAACTTGTGGCCCATACCATTTCAATGGGATTTAACTTTGCAGTGGTAAGATGGTAATCGAAGAACTTCATGACCTTTTTCTTTTGCAAGTTCGTCAATCCTGCTTTTATCATACTGCGGTTTAATTTGTGACACGCAAAACAGCAAGTCCCTTTTTAGCATATCGTCAGTGATTGGTATTTGTTTCTCACGCAGCCAATCAATGATATTGTTTTTTCTCCATGCTGCCGTTGGAATTTTTTCTAATTTTCTGCAGTGATTATCAAGAGCAGTCACTGACTTCTGCGATATATTTGGAAGCAATTTCTTAATAAACCAATCCTCGTATGTGTCTGAATCCGTCTCATGATGAACATCAGCAGTGTTTTTCTTGTAGAGAAATGCATATCAGCACCAGGAACAAATACGTTTTCATCACCAGCATGAACTAATGCAAAACGAGGTCCAAGCCCTGTTGGGGATTTCAAACCAGTACTTAACCCTTGAATAAAAGGTTGTCGACTATTTTGAATTGTAGTGTCTGTCCAAGTTTTATTTACTGCATGCCCTGTATGCACCGATTCATCAGTATATATTATAGTTCGACCTGAAATAATTAAAGTTACACAAATGTCAAATAGCAAGAACTACATTGTACCTTCTTCTCTAAATTTCTTGATCTTTCGAATAATGTCGTCTCGTTCGATGAGTATACTTTTACGTCCTACTTTTTTAAATTCGAAACCCATATCGTGTAACAATCTATGTAAAGTTGCTCTAGTGAACTTAGGAGATCATCATCAGCATTGACAGCAGCAAGAATTGCATTTAATGTAGGTGACATATTCTGTATATCATATGTGTATCATATGTTTGTAATCGGTTATTTAGTTGTTTGCCTTTCCCTTTCTTGGGTTTTCTTGGACTTGATAATGAACCAGTTTGTTGCTCCTGTTTTATATTATATATTGTACGCTCTGAGCAACCCAAAGCTTTTCTTGCTTCTTGAACGGCAGCACTCACATTCATAGTTTTACTAAACTAATTTAAAACATTTGCAATCATACACTTCTCCTTCATGCTAATTTTTTCTCTCTTACGCCGTTTACTTCCTACAGGCTCCATTAAAAACTGGAAACTGGAATTAAATGTATAGGTTATAATATTTTTAAAAATCAAGAAAAATATCCATATTAGGTACCCTGTGCACGCTCGAAAAAGATGGAAGCGTTCTGAAAAGAACGATTTGTACAACTATATATAAACAAATTAACCTGGAATTTGAATAAAAATATTTTAAAACTACGACGATAACGATTGACAGCAATTGAGGCTAATAGACATTTAGATAGGTACTTTGCCGACGCCGACATACGTAAATAAGTTGCAGCATAGCAATCTGAAGTGAAGATAGCAGCGCTAATGACAGCAACTAAGGATAGTAAGAGATAAAAGCTGCTATTATATCCCAAACTGCATACGGAGGTTGAGACGATCTATAGTTGGTGTCATTTTATGCATGAACAAAATAGATTAATTCCCGAAGTATAGAACATAATTTGATCAAAATTAACTGATAATTAACATGATAAACAAGACACAAGATGGTAAATGTTGTCGCTAATTTCATTATTCAAATTGCTTGAAAATACTGACAACTTTGTGCAGTAGTAACTGAGACAGTTGTATATGTTAATTGTGCAACTAGATAGAGTTTCAAATAATCCCATAAAAGCCTATCCTTTCTTCTGAAACACGAATGGACTATATGCATCTATAGGGTCTTGAGATAGAATTTAAAGTCACGTGCCCAGTAATGTTAATTGCGTATGTGAAAATAGATTGGTAGAACGTAACTACAACCATATCTCATTAAAAGTGTTGGTGATACTGGCCGTTTGGGTTTTATCAAAAAGTAATATTTAGAACAAATAATATACAGGGTCCCCTAAGTTGAGTGGCCTGTTAAAATATTTTAGGGAAGGAATAACTGTCCAAAACTCAATTTTCTTAAATGGAACACTGTATTAATTAATGATACACAGTGTCATATTCTGCAGCGATTACTATTAGGTTTCCCTATACCTATTTCTTTTCGTTTTCCTATTATTAATAATTGTGTATTTTAATTGCTTATTTTGCTATAATGAACACAATTTTCGCAATAAGTTTCAACAGAACAAAGTATGTATTGACTCAACATAAAAAATGTACAAAATAAGATGAGAAAAAGTAAGCTCTAAATCACTTTAAGTTTACTTTTAATTCAACGTCTTCAAAAAATATCTTCCATAAGTGTTAATGTCTTGCAGCCAGATGTTGCGGCACTTCGAATGTAGTTTTGTCAAAGGCAAAGGATTTGAAGTATCATAAAGCACATTATCAAGAAGATCCTAGTTTCACGCTAAAAATCATTTGAACGGATGAATCGAAATGTTTTCACTAAGGAATTTTAAGCAGACAAAACCCTGATGTATGGGCACGTTTTATCAGAGAAAGAGGATTTCAAAATAAATTTTGTTTTAATGTTTTCACAATTTTGATGGACAGTAAATGTCTTACTATTTTATTTATAATGAAAAAAATAATTCCTATGGTGGTTATTTAGGAATTTTAAGAACTGTTGTGATATTCTTTTCGGAAGATTTACCACTAGATGTTTATTTTAATTGCTGATATCAGCTGAATGGTGCTCTAGCACACAGCACTAACGAAGTAACGAAATTTTTGGAAATTGGTGGATCTTTCGTCGTTAGATTTTTACCTTTAAGATTAAATCCGATATTTATACTGAACCAATGAATCATAGACACGATTTGAAAAATCGTGTTATGAACAGATTTCGAAATTTAAATCCTCTTGAAATAAGATGGCCAAGACTTTAGACTTTTAGAGCGTTAGTTAGTAGGACTCCATCCAAATCTTTGTACATTTATTGTGTTAAGACAATAAATACTTTGTTTTGTTGGAACTTATTGGGAAAAGATACGTTAATTCTGGCAAAATATGCCATTAAGGTTTCTATATTTATAATAGTCCCCTTTTAACAAGCCTCCTGGCTCTTAGGGGAAGGCAGGGTGTGGTCTGCCATGGTAATTAGCCTTTTCGGCACGCCAGGGCTGTAACGTGGCAAGCGCTACGAGCCGACCGCCTATTATTACCCCAGAATTTGACTTCCAGGTACTCATTTTTGCAGCCTGAGTCGAGCCGTGGCCGTAAAAACGCCATCGATGTTATTGGCGCCGGCCGGGAATCGAACCCGGGCCCTTCAAGTTGGTAGTCTAGCAACCAACCCACTAGACCACTACGACACCGGTTTCTATATTTCCTCCCATAAAATATTTTAATAGGCCACCCAACTTGTGAGACTCTGTATGCACTATATATACAACGGTTATACCACTCTAAGCCGTCTTCCGATTGCCAGTCTCCACTTCTGTCTTTCTCCCCTCTAATTCCCTTTCCTTTATTTATTTTTTGTCTATACCCTGTCCCCAACTTCTCCGTGATCTTCCGCCAACTCTTCTTCACAAGTCCATTGCGGTGGCCACCAACATTCTTCCTGATTTTATTTTCAGCCGCCATATGTACATTATTATGCTTTTCGCTATGGTATCATAGGTTCTTCGCTTATTTTCTTTTGATAAATTCTTGTCCCATAGTATACCCGCTATACATCGCTATTGCTTTCCTTCCTTGCATGTTCCGATCTTCCATTGTTTCATCTAGAGTTCCTTCGGCTGTTTTCTTAGGCCCAGATATTTATACGATTTACAGAGCCTTATGCGCCGCCAATCCTTCAGAATAAAGTCTTGTTGACTTCTGCCGATGCACATATATTCTGTTTTCTCCATGTTGACTTCAAGATCCCATTTCTTATTTTCTTCGATATGTTTACGACTCATGTATTCTAGATCTTGGTAGTCTTGGGCCAAAACGCATTGGTCATCCGCGAAACATAGTTTCACCGCTTGCTCCAAGTATACCTTGAACAGGATTGACGAAATTCAGCATCCCTGCTTAAGGCCTTTGTTGATGGTGAATCCCTTCGATATCATATTACCCGTCTTAAACAATTTCTCTAAAAATAATCTGAAAATCAGTTCGTTAAATTATTTTTAGACACATTTAAAAATACAATCAAGGTATAACCTAACTGCTAGGTGCAAAATGTTATTTCTAACTATTACCAATTTATAATATTGCTTGGTGGATTTAGTTTCTATCGAAGACCCTGTATAATCACAATTTTTTTACAAATCATAAATGATAATCAAATTGCTAGAATTGTTTATGGGGTGCATCCGGTTTGGATGGAAGTTCTGAGTATAATTCCATGATTATATACCATCACAATTCTCCCGCATGGGCAGAAACTGTAAGGATAACTTTACCAATTGATAAATTTGCGGGAGCCCATGTTAGATTAGAATTTCGACATTGTTCAAGTATGTATGGATCGACAAATATTCCTTCTTTACAATAAACAAGCTCCGTTTATAGCAAGAGAAAAGAATGACAAAAAACTATTCGGGTTCTCCTTCTTGCGGTTAATGGACAAAGACGGTGCAGCAGTTGCCGACGGTTTACACGAGCTTTATATTTATAAATGCGAAGACCATCAAAAGCTAGATAATTGCGGATACCTAAGCTTACCTGCATATCTTAAAGATTACGAGGGCAATCACGAAATAAGTGGGGCTTTCTCGAGGAGCCACAAGGAAATAGTTTGCATAAGGACGTTATTATGCTCAACAAAATTAACACAAAACGGTAAATGTAAACATTGGAATCGAATGTATTATTTTAATTATGTTTTTGGTATATTTTCAGTTGATCTCTTATCACTTTTGCGTTGGAAATCTCATCCCGAACGGATACAAGACTCCCTACAAAGGGTGTTGCGCTTAGGGGACGAGGAATTAGTGAAATTTTTACAGGATGTGTTGGATGCTTTATTCGCACTATTCTCTACGGAAGATGGAAACTCAACTGATTACAGCGGCCTAGTGTTTCACGTTTTAGTTTCAATCTTTAGCCTATTAGACGAATCGAAATTTCAATTCTTCAAGCCGGTCTTGGATGCGTATATCAAAGATCATTTTTCTGCTGCTTTAGTGTACAAGTGAGTTATTTTTGTAAATTAAAAATTGCTTGTTCAAGACCTTGCTCAAGAAGGCGTCGAGTCCACTTTGATTTCAAGAAAAAACTTTAAAAAACATTTTTTTCATAATGTTCACCAACCTGATACTTTTTTATGTTAAGATTTTCGCAAGAGGCGCACATTATTTTTTTGTATTAACAGTGAACTTACCTCTTCATTGCATCAAATTTCCGAAAAGAGACACGACTGTTTGTGATAGTAAGCGAATAACATCCCATGCCAACAATCGACGTATAAAATTGCTGAGCATACGTAATAGGATACTGACAGCACCAGAAATCGTCACAGAAATGAATCGCGACCGTGCAAATCTCTGTTTCTGTGGTGAAAACAAGATTAAAAGCTGCAAATCTTCACTGCCGCATTGCTGTAAAAAAAACCCTTACTTCGACGGGGAAACCAGCAAAACCCAAAGCAGTGGCCAGAAACACATAGAGATTGGACACTGGATGATTAGAAAAGGGTCTTATGAACTTATGTGTCAAAGTGATTGAGGTGTTTGAGTAAGAAGTTGTCTGCTTCATTGAAAAACAACTATGCGGAACAAATGCCTGGTTTCTTCGTTGAAGGGAATCTTTAAGTTTTTTTTTTATTAGACTTTCTTTTATTTTTACTATTATACTTTATAAACATCTATTAATAATAATGCAAAAAAAAAGTTAAATTTCGGTAAAAATTAGTTTGAATTTATTTGAATGTCCGAACTAATATGGACGGTAGTGAATATGACATAAACCATATTCAGTTGGTGCAAAGAAGTCCTTTCTTGCATCGATGGTGCACAAATGAAATTACAGGGGTAAGTGTTGAAGTGAAAACCAAACAGTTAAATGAATACGGATCTGAATTACGCTTGGACCAATCGATAAGGACACATAATTACACTCTAAGAGCGTATTCGATTTATTTTTTGTCATATGTGGACTTGCCCCGTTCTTGCAGCAAGGTCTTCAATTAATAAGATTAATTCCTATTTTATTATCAGGGGTTTGCTAACGAGTGTGCAACATTGTGCGGACCACGTTCAAGCGTTCGATAAACAGGAACCGATTCAAAAATGTTTTAAAAGTCTTGAATATATTTTTAAATTAATCATACAAAGTAGATTGTTGTTTTCGAGAGCGACATGCGGCCAATACGAAGATAGTTTTCGGAGGGATTTATACAATGTATTTTCTTCGCTAAACAAAATGCTATCCATATCGTCTTCAGTTATCACTCCAACCCAAGTGAGTAAAATTCGCTTCTTTCTAAAGATGTATCGAATGAGTAATTTGCTTATAGGTAGCACTATTACATTCCATTAGCGCCGTTTATGAACAACTGGTGGATGTTCTACCAGTGCTAGAAGTAACGAAACTGGCATCTTCGATGTTGGATTCCTTTTTTCCGAAAGATGCACCTCTCGTTTTGATACAAGCGAAATTGATAGCTATTAAGAATATAGTTTCTACAAAATTATTCCAAGATGATGGTAATTCCATCATCAGTACCTAAATATATTTTTGCTTAAATATTTTCTTTTATTGTAGAATCCAGAAATATTTTATTGACGAATGCATGCAGACACTTATGTTTCTATTTCACATATAGGATTGAATTAACTCTATGTACGGATATCTTAGGCGAAATACTTAGTTTTCTTTTCAAGCAAAGACAAATGTCTGAAAAACAAGAAAAAGTGAACAATTGTATCCACCACGATATCGATACTTTAAATATAAGCATCGTCCAAGTTCTCATCGATACAGTATTAGACATTATTGGTAAAGATACTAAAATAATCGTAAGTACTTCGCTATAAATATATTTTTTCTAAATCACCGGTTAAAAATACTTTTAGGGTTGCCTGGTAGCTTGTCTAATTGGACTATTACAATTACTGGACGAGTATCATTACAAGAGACTTTGGGAAACCCTCATGGGCCCCAATCAAGATAGAAAACCACTAAAAGATTTTCTGATGCGAGTATTCCTCGTATTTCGCGAATTGGTGAAGCAAGAAGTGTACGCACCCGATTGGCTAATAATAAAGATGGTAGCTAATAACGTTATGCTCAAAGCTTTGCAAGAACTGGCTCAACCGTTAGCGTTTAAATTTCTAGATTGTAGGAGCGCATACTTTGATAAAGAGGTAATGTTTTTTTAAATTGAAATAATTCCTATGATTCCCTTTAACTTTTAGTTGTGGACGAATTACTTTAACCTGGCAGTAGATTATCTAACGCAGCAATCCCTTCAATTAGAACAGTTTTCAGAGGTAAAACGGGAAAAAATCATAGAGAGATACGGTGATATGAGGGTTTTGATGGGTTTTCAAATTTTATCGATGTGGTCTCAGTTAGGTACGTGAATTACGGTGAAAAGATATTTTTTATGACGTTGATTTTACAGGTGAGAATAAATTACATTTCATACCGTCAATGGTCGGGCCATTCTTGGAAGTAACTTTGGTGCCAGAGTTGGAACTGCGAAAGGCAACCCTGCATATATTTTTCGATATGATGGAGTGCGAACAAAAAGCCAGGGGCAATTTTAGGCAGGTTGAAAGCGAATTAATTGATAAATTAGATATATTGATATCGGAAAATAAAGGGGACGATGAATACAGGAGATTATTTAATACAATGTAAGTATACTTGTTTTATATGCAAATATTCATCGTTTAATTACAAAAGCGACTTGTTCAGTTCGATAAAGTAAACAGATAATTGGCAATATCGTTCTTAGATGCAATTTTTCATCAACATGATTTTCTTATGTATAGAGAATGCCCATTTTCTATCTCCGTATATGGGTAACTTTCTTAATATTAAAGATACAAAATCGGTTAAATTAACAAAGTTGCTCAGAAAATAGAGTTATAGTTGATGCTAGTGTCACACTTGTTGTTATCCAGTTCCAGTGCAAGGTTTGTGAGATGTTAAAAAAATTAAAACCTCCAAAAACTTCAACGTCAAATATGTTCACAACCCCTTAAGATAAAATAAAGGTGGAAGCTATTTCTAGTACAGCTTTTTTTATGTAGAATCTAATAATGTCATTTTAAAATCCATTGCACTCTTTATTTTATAAATACAAACTGGTATTTTTTAAATTGGAAGTCATTGGCCATGGTATTATAAAAAAAAAAATTCTGTCATTGATATAACATCTGGTTTAGATTTTGATATGAAAGGAAATAAACAATTATTGTTTCTAATAATTAAGCTTTGAAAATATATTATTATGAAAAAAATAATAAAAGATAAAAACAGCAAAAACACAAGGGAGTAAACAAGAGTAAGCAACTTCTTTGTAATTTAAGTAAATAAGTATTCAAAATGTCCTCCATTAGTACGTACAGCCGGTGACATAATTATTAGGCACCCCAAAAGATTGGAAATATATAAAGTCTGAACAATGCGAAAATAAAACAAATGTAATATATGCACATCTTTATTGAATATAACACAAATATTAATATTTTGTTCGACCTCCATGTGCTTTTATGAGAGCGTTTATGCGTGTTGACATGTTTCCAACTAATTTTTAACATTTATCTTCTGAAATACTACTCCATATATTTATGATGGCTGCTTCCAGTTCTGGTTTCGACTTGTGTTCAGCTACTTTTTGCTTTATATGTCACAAATGCTCGACAGGGCTAAGATCTGGGCTTTGTGCTGGCTTAACACCATTTTTGTTAAACCATGCTTTGGAGGAGGCTGCAGTATGACAGGGGGCGTTGTCCTGTTGGAACAAGACTCCTTCTGTATTACTGCCAAACAATTTATCTGCTGACGGATACAAAACCTGGTCCAGCATGGTGGTATAGGCCTTCTCGATATTCCTCACCAGGTCTCCGACGCACATAGACAGCGCCACGTATCCCAAAAATCTAAGAAAAGTTATGCCATAATTAATATTTTATGACACTGTTTAATTTTGATTTTTGTAATCAGATTCTTCAGCCATTTTAATATATTAACAGTGCAATTTTTTATACTATTATATCTTTTATGTACTTATACATATATGGCTGTAATACTTACCTCAATGTTGCTTTCATCGGACCACATGACGTTATCACAATCTGCTTCTGTCCATGAGCGATACTGTCGAGCCCATTGTAGTCGGTTTTTTCTATTAGTGTCAAATAACCGTGGTTTTCTTCTTGCTTTTCTTGCTGATAGGCCAGCCTCCCCAAGTCGTCTACCGACGGTTTTAGGTGAAATTGACAACCAGTATTTGCGATTTAACTGACACGACAAATCTTTTACTCGATTTCTTAATGATTGCTGTTGTAACCAACGATCTTCTCTTACGGTTGTCTTCCGTTTAGATTCTACACAAAAACCTGTACTAGAAACAGTTCTCACCTTTATTTTATCTTTAGGGGTTGTGAACATATTTGACGTTGAAGTTTTTGGAATTTTTCAATTCTTCTTGAATACCTTACAAACCTTGCACTGGATAACAAATGTGACACTAGCATCAACTATTACTTTATTTTCTGAGCAACTTAGTCCATTTAACCGATTCAGTATCTTTAATATTAAGAAAGTTACCCGTATACGGAGATAGAAAATGGGCACCTGTATTTAAAAAATAAAGATATAATATTTAAATATTAATTTTTATTCGTAGGGAACATTTAAGTGCAGTGTAAGTCACTATCAAATATAATAGGCATGGCTTTCATTAATAAATACATTAAATTATGCACAGTTTAGTTTTTTTTTATTTTGTCAAATATTATCGTATATTTTTTTGGTGTGGTAGAACTACACTTTTCATATTCATATAAGTTGTATATGTAATTTTGTTTTAATAATATTATGTCTGTAGATGATACAGGAACACCTCGATTTTATGAACTAAGTGTTGTTCAATTAGATAGATTTAAATACTGTACCAAACAAATATAAAATAAATATATTCATTGTGTTAAATAGTAGAATTCTTATAAAATAAGCAAAGCAGGCACAGAAGAAGTTTGATATTGGCAATAAATTCCAGTATCCATATCATTTAGCTACTGAGAATCGAGGTTACTCTGTACAATGTTTCCCATTTCTAATATTACGTTATTATATAGGGTGTGTACCATGGCGCAAAAGATACACGTGGCGTTATCCCTTGTTAAATTCTGAATCCAAAATCTTACATAAAAATATTGTACCATGCTTCATACATCCTCATGCGGTTCACGAAGTTTGCACTTTTAGTCCGCAAAAAAAACGTATTTTCTATATCTGCTGATAGAAATAGCTACAATTTAGAATAAAGAAGAATTTTTAATACTGTCTTTTCATAAACGTTTCCTTTTTTACTTCAAAGTTTGTTTTAATACTTCTAACATTTCTTTATTAACATACTTTCACTAAAGACACATTTGTCAACGTTGTAAAACAATAACCTTGCATTCTTGTGTGATTTTAATCAAAAACATTACTTTAAGCAATGAGACTGGTGTTTTTTAATATTTCTATTTAAATATAATTACAATTGAACGTTGTCTCCCTCAAAATAACTCCCTTGGGAAACCACACAGCGTTGGAGACGATTCTTCCGTTCCTCATAGCAGCGCTGGAACTCGGATATTGGAATCGCCTCTAACTGGTCGATTACAGCCGTTTGAATGTTTTCGAGTATCTCAAAATGATGTCCCTTCAGATGAATTTTCAATCTTGGGATGAAGGAAAAGTCACAAGGACTCAAGTCAGGTGAATAAGGAGGCTGAGGAGCCAGAGAAATATTTTACTGGCGAAAAAACCGTTTATGGAAATTGCTGTGTGACAAGGTGCATTGTCATGATGCAGGATCCAATCGTTCTTGATGTTTGGTCTCACACGCATGACCCCTTTTCGAAGTGTTTCGAGAACCTCTCGGTAAAAATGTTGATTAACTGGCTGATCTTGAGGCACGAACTCTTTGTGAACGATTTCCTGGCTATCAAAGAAACAAATCAGCATGCTCTTGATCTTTGATTTGCCCATTCTTGCTTTCTTGGGCATTCGAGAGCCTGAAGTGTTGCCATTCCATGCTCTGGCGTTTTGTTTTCGTATCATACTCGAACACCCAACTCTCATCACCAGTAATGACACGTTCCAAAAAAAATCATTAATTTTAATCGATTCCAAAAGGTTAAGGCACCTTTCTCTCCTGATGTCCTTTTGTTCCTGCCAAAGGTTTTTTGGAACCATTTTCGAGCAGATCTTTCTCATGCCCAATTCATTGGTCAAAACTTGATGAACGGTGATGTGAGACAAATTCAATTGTTCCCCGATCATTCTGACCGCCAACCGACGATCTGAACGCACAAGATCGCGGATTTTGTTGACATTACCATCGGTTCTTCCTGTTGAAGGCCTTCCGCTGCGTGGCTCATCTTCCATCGACCCTCTTCCTTCTGAAAATGCCCTAAACCACCGAAAAACCTTTTGACAAAACGCTGTCTCCGTAGGCCTGCCGAAGTTTTGCAAAAGTTTCTGTTGCACTTTGCCCAAGTCTGAAGCAAACCCTGATAGCACACCGTTGCTCGAAATTAATGTCTTTCATTTGTAGAACGCACTACGAAAACCGGGTTCACGGAAAAA
>JARFOC010000155.1:16217-66938 GCA_031763485.1 Osmoderma eremita
AACTGATGGTCAACTAACCGTGGCTCGACTTGCGTTTGTACAACGGATACGGCAATGAACTAGCGTCATCTATGAACTATAGTTCAGTTGAACTCGAGGTTAACTATACATATGTACAACCGGCCCTAATTGTCACTGTATTGCTGGTTTTTACGAATACGTAGCGATAGTTAGTAATTACCTAAGAACAATAGAAAATTAGAAATAAACATATGTATGCAGAAAAGAAACCAACACATATAGATTCTAACGGTAGAATCGAACTATTGTGAACAATGTAAGATGTCCGCGATTAACTTCCCGGTGAATAGATTAACTAAATTCCCGTTGAGTCAAAACAGATACGAAAAAGAATTAAAATATATTAAAAACATTACAAAGCACAGCGGTTACTCTCTGCAGACGTTGATCGCGTCCTTAAGAAAGGCCAATACGTTAGATAACACTTGAAAAACTCCACAAGGCTAACTCCGGTAGAACCTCGCAACAAAAAGAAATTTGTAATATTACCCAACCCCAACGCGGTTCGGGTGCCGCTTAAGGAGGCTACTTAGGGACAAATGTTACTATACAGTCCCGGAGTTCCTTGAGCAATACACTGGCTACGCATGTTTAACATAAACACTTATTAAATGCTAATTAACGGATATGTAGCGAACATATGTAATTGATCGTACTAGTGTGTCAAAATAATGTGATTGTGTCTTGTTTATTTGCAGTAGCAGGTGTACATAATTTTAAACTGTAATGTTTATTAGTCCATCAATTTTAATTAACTTGCACTTACAACTTATCTTAAACTATTAGTTTACACAATCTTCGAAATCCCTTTTTCTTAATTTTTGCGTATCTTTATTTCAGTAATACTAAATTTATTTCTTTAACTTCTTTTGATTCGACTTGTAGATTTATGGTTTGGTGATTGGTTCAAATAGGTTGATTTCATAACTGCACTTGACTTATAAATTTATAGATCGGTTGTCTCAACAATTTCACTTCAATTTATTGTATAGGTATTTGTAGCCATAACATAAAAGACAATGAAATAAGTCAGGAATTTACAAAAGATCTCTTGGTCAAACCAGGAGGGTAATTCAAGCTACGCATAAAGAGCATATCGCTTATTGCCGACATTGAAAAGCAGATATGTCTAGTGTTGCTGAACATATCCAACAAATCGGGCATAATATAAATGTAGATAATTTAAAATTGAAGAAATCCGTAACATCGACGCGCGAAATAGGGTAGGACTCTTCCAAGAATATTGCGTTCTGGGTTGTGTGAGCGGATGTATATGTAGATATTTTATGGATGGCTAGAGAATAAAAGAGAGAAATAGGAAGTAGTGCATGTTTTTGAAAATAGTTATGTTTACGTTCATGCGGTTGGCGATGGGCATCCAAGTATTCCCGAAACACGTGTCACGAATTAATCAATATATTGTGCGGGAGGAGTGATCCGATACAGTGCGTTTAGTATATTCCATAGCAAAAGGACAGTTAACATATTGGGATATTTAGCATTAACAGATTGGTAATTCTGATTTCACTAGTAATTACGTACCTTGCCTGTTATCGTAAATAGACTATAATATCTCCTTGCAAAGTAAATAAAATAATATGACCCATTTCGCGTCAGCTGCTTGCGTATGGGATTGGTATGAATCCGAGTGTTCCAGTTTACATTGTGTAGTACGAGTATATACCACACCTCAATTCATAAACTTATCTGCTAACAATAACTTTATGTCTATATAAACCTATTCACCGCTTTTTACAAAATTGGATCCTCGTTTAGTACTATTAAATTCTGTTATTTTATAGTGGGGTGCGTCTAAAAATCTTACAGGCAGTTAGAATTACATTATGGACGATTGTTAAGAGATTTTTTAAATTGAGATATTTTTATTTTTAAATAATAGAGGTGAAAAAGGGTCTGAAACCATCTATGAATATTTAGGAAATATTTTACCAACTTTTACGAAACCTAAGCATTATTCATTTCCTCGACAATGTTTCTGTAATAATTTATGTATTTTTCAGTTACATTTCGCCAATAGTAATAAATCATTTTCATTTCCTGTTGCCTATAATATTATGACTGTAATATGCAATTATGCCTTTTATATTTCGGGAATAGAGAACAGAAACAAAAATTAATCATAGTACATTATTATATTTTATTGTTTTTCAAAATATTCTCCATACACTTTTGCAGGCGCTTGAACCAGTTTTCGAAGCACTTTTTCCACTCCGATTGAGGTACCTCCAAAATATGCATTTTGAAACATTAACCGCTTCTTCAGCGGTCGAAAAACCTTGACCACGTAATTTTTGTTTGATGTGAGGAAACACAAACAAGTCCTTGGATGCCGAATCAGGACTGCATGGCGGATGACTCACCAATTCAACTTTTTCAGTCGCGAAAAACTCTTGTTTGAACTGATGTTGGAGAGCTCGCATTATCCTGGTGGAGAATGATCCGTCTTCGGCGGTTGGTTTCCCTTATTTTTCTGAATACTTTTGGCAAACAAATGGTTGTGTACCATTCAGAATTGACCGTCCCACGCTGCACATGTCCGGCTTTTTTCAAAGAAACAGGCGACCATTTACTTCGAAGTGCTTAGTGCGCGAACAACTTTTGTTGGATTTGGTTCATTTTGAAAGACCCATACGGTCGACTGCTGTTTACTTTCGTGCTCATAGGCATAGACCCGTGATCCGTCACCTGTTACGATGTCATAGACATGTTTCGAAGTATCGTGATCGTATTTTTGGAGCATTTCGTTTGACCAATCCATACGAGCCTTTTTTCACCGATTGTAAAATTATGTGGAATCCAACGCGAACAATTTTCTTTTGACGGCCAAATGTTGATGGAATATTGAATGTATGGTCCCACTAACACACAAGGATACCTCAACCTCACGATACGTCACATGCCGATCTTGAAATATCAGTGCACAACATCAATGTTTTTCGGAACAACTGATTTTGGACGGCCTTCACGAAATTTGAGTGAAATTGAGTGAAGCACGGCCATGATTGAATTCGGCTTACCACCGGTATACACTAGTTTTTCATCGTGCATCATCGCCAAATGCCGAATTAAGTTCATCGATGCACTGTTGTTGAGATAAACCAGGTCGAAAATTGTAAAAAATAATGACACGAAAATGTTCACGAGTTAATTCCATTATTTCGTCAAGATGTTTTTTTAAGCCACTGTAAGTAACACAAATACCGCTATATATATATATTGTCAAAAGGGCCGAAATTTAAGATTCAGGCGTCAATTGTCACCTGGAACGCCTATTCCTGAAATATAATAGACATTCCCCGTATAGGTACTTGCCAATAAAGTTGGTATGCCTCAAGCTTTATTAACTTGTAGTGGCAGGTTTGGCGCTTGCATCGATATTAACAGAGCACGTAGACCTATCGTAAATTCTTCTATCGGCCTTGATGTTGTAAATGCAAGTTATTTGGTGATTTATTGATATTGCAAGGGTTCTACTAGTTTGCAGAACGTTTGTCGGCGAGAGAACCCAAAAGAGGCATATTTAAGTCTTTCAGTAGGACATTATTATGTATATGTGCACATTTATACGTCCGTACACGACCGTACACGCGCTGTGGGGTTGTTGCATCTGATATCCGAAGTTGGCTGGGCACAACCGTCTTTTGCGTATAAGATATATATGCATATAAGCGAAAACACGGCCACCGGATACCTTTCCAACTTCTTCGTACCCAGCCCTTTATATATGCGCTCGTTTCTGGTACCGCGGTTGGTGCACTGGCGCGGTAGCAGGTAGGCAGCAAGCGAGCGCGCGGCTCGGCAGGGGGCTGTACCCCGTCAACTGTCCTGGATACGAACCGGTCGACGGCCGTTAGTGTCTGTCTTTGTCGGCGCGCACAAAACAGTCCTCAACTGAGATTTATGTTAAATTTAATTTGGAACCGTTTTTTTAAATTTTATTTTACTTGTCGCACGTAAATACTTTAATTGATTTAATTAGAATTTCTTTTACGTTTCAATAATTATTTATTTTAAAGAATTTTCCCCATTATTTGCTGCCTTTATCGAAAACGTTTACGACTGAACAAGACGGGTACATTTTTATGGCGCACTTCTGGAGCGCTCTAACCCAGATGGAACATGGTCATATAATATGTAGTCTTGCTTTGAACAATTTGAGAAGCTTTTGAACTTTTGAACATAGTTGGCGTTCGGTCATTTACGCACATATTGTAGATATAAACTTGGAAAATAAAAATTGTGTTGCCAACTGGTTAGTTAGTCGATTACTGGGTATAGTAATTCTGATTGTGGTGTTTTTTGCTGTTGTTTGTTTTTGTTGAAATTAAACCTGACGTACATTAATTAATTTATTAAAATATGTAGGTACTGTCTAAATATGTACGATGACTATTATTATGCAAATACATACATACATTGAAAACGAATTGTCGATTATTTAGAAGCCATAACGTCATCGGTATTTCTAATGGTATATTGTGCAAATATACTAATGTTTTGCTAAAGCAGTGAATAGTATCATCGAAATTTCATAGGAGACGAAGGACGTTACTGAAAATGTATGATGATGTCAAAATAAAATGATGTGCGAAACTTGTATAAATTTTTATGTGTGGAAGTAGAAATACAATATGTTGTAATAAAATTGTAGTTTCATGAGGCGAAAAATATTTTAAGAAACTTTTTCTTCATTGTATATTCTATCCAGCGAATAAGGATGATAATAATAATAATAATGAACTTTATTTCCGAACGTATGGCTACATCAATCGTAAAGTCAACACAAAATATATCACAAGAACAAATAGAGAATTATACGATATCTACAAAGAGCCTAAGTTTGACATGGTAGTGAAATCTAGAAGACTGCTGAGTAACAGAGATAGCCTGGAGAGTAGATACCAGACAACAACAAAAAAGAGGAAGACCAAGAAAAGGGCGAAGAGAAGCAGTGCTGACAGATTTAAGAGACAAATACATAAAGAACTGGAAGGATAAAGCCAAAGAAACAAAATTATGGAAGAGAATTATAAAGTTTACAATTACTTAGCTTTGTATGAAACTACATGCTGAATTTGATTGAATAGACAATTATTTCTGTTTGATATATTTTGTAGGCACAAATAATTATGTTTTCTCTATTTTCAAAACGCATCAAAAACGATGCATTCATTACACCATCTGCAAATAAACACCTGCCACCTGTTGATGCAAAGTCGTTTGACTTGCGCATTTACGGCCGCCGTTGTAGTCGCATGATTGATACTGCACCTTTAGACGCCCTATCCACCAATCGCGACGTTTCATTGCGTAAAGGTTCAGTGTCAGTCACGCGGCTACAACGACTATAGCCGGGTGGCTGTAAACGCGCAAGTCAAGCGACTTTGCATCAACAGGTGATTTACATTGAAATATATAAACGCGATATGTAAATCACTTGTTGATGCAAAGTCGCTTGACTTGCGCGTCTACTTACGTTGCGACTAAGCGCGCTGATCTAATACAAATAAACAGTACATACGGTCTATCTAACGTCCAAATCCGAAAAACACAACGTATTGACTTATCAATCAATGAAGTCTTAACTTCACAGCCTGTGTGCGTCCACAACGGCGCCTCGACCCTCGCCTAGTACATCGCCCTGGTACATAGCCTTCTGCGGTTGCCGCATAGATCCTTTTTCCACTTGGGATGGATCAGTTTCCTTCCTCCATTCAAAGTCCTTCTACTATCTCCATCCACGTTTTCCCGTTCCTAGTTTTCTCCTTCTAATGTGCTACTCCTGCCTTACTGAGATCCTCCTCTACTTCCTTCAACCATCTTGATCTGGGTCTACCACGTCTTCTCCTTCCTCCTGGGTTCCACTGTCGGATGTTATAAAGTACTGCGTTCACCCCTTCTCGCCATACATGTCCTATTTAATTCGCTGCCTTCTTTTTATTAGGTATATCCTCCCCTTTCAGCTCTTCCTATATTCATTGTCGTTCGTTTTTACAGGTTCCAGTATTGTTCTCAGTATCTTTCTTTCTGTTATTCATAGTTTTTCTTCTTCCCTCTTGGTCAACGTCATAGTTTCCGCTGCGTACATCATAATCGGTCTTATTATCGTTCCATAGATCTTTAGCTTCGTTTGTTTTGTTAGCATTTTGTTTTTGAGCAGTTTCATATTAGCATAGTAGGCCCTATTCGCTGCCAATACTTTTTCTACAACCTCAATGTCTCTATCTCCTAATCATGGCCCCAAGGTATTTTTTAACATGTTCGAATTCATAGGGATCAAACTTTATTTTCCCGCTTAGACATGATCTTCCTAAATTCATTAGCTTTGTTTTGCTTTCATTTATTCTCAGTCCCATTTTTCTTCCTTCTGTTACTATTTCATTCAGAACGTCCTCCATTATTCTTGTTTTAGTAACAATTACAATATCGTCTGCGTAAGCTATTATTTGACTGCCGCTTGATCTTAAATTACTCTTATGCAGTTTCCTCATTGTATATTCTAATGATAGATTGAATAACGTTGTGGATAGTGAATCTCCCTGCCTTACCCCTTTGTTAATCATAAATTCTTCCGTTTCACATGTATTACATTATTTTATTATTATGTGGAGTGATTGTATGTACTTCCGTCTGTATGTACCTGTACCCCTAATAATCTTTAATAATAATGCCGTTATATTGTTAGAAACCCAGGAAAATAACAATTTGCTAAGAACTAAGCTATCAATTTCAAAGGAATGACTGTTATGTTTGAGGTAATTTGTTTTGTTTGGGAAAAGAAACATGGCGCGTTGCCATGCCAACTGGGTTTTGTGACGACACACTAATGGGGTCATTGTTTTTCTTAAATTTTTTTCTCTACCTTTTACTGTTAGCGGGTTATACGCACAGGCGGAATGAAAATTTCTCATTTTCGTAAACTTATTTCCGCAGGAAAACAAAATTGCGTAGTACATACCTAAATGTGATCTGCATGTTTCCGAAGTTTCATATTTTTTTGAATTTCCGGGTTCGGTATCTTCCCTTGTCAGTCAACCACCTCCAAAAGATAACGTCAAAACTAGGAATCCTCCTCCACGGAAGTAGTATTAGGCATGACAAACAGGGATATCTCTAATCGAAAATAGAAGAAGTAAAAAACCCTTTTATTAAAACGTTTTCTGGAAACCTGTCATTATTCATATATGGATAATATTCCTGAATACATAGATAACAAAAAAATAATAATAAAGACCAAAACAAACTAACCACACTTTTGTGTACTTTTGATAGCATGAAGTTTCACCGTTGTAGGTTCAGTAATCTCACATTCTATCTGTTATCGCAAAATTGATAAAAGTAAAAATATCATGGGTTAGATTTGTATTAGGAACGTAATGTATTCACTTTTCACACATTTTCTGCGCCAGTTAGTTTTGTATAGGCGTTCTTCTTTGTCTGTGTTGTAGCTAGCATAAAGTGAAAAATAATGTTTGATTTAATTATTGTAAGTACGAATACAATACACACAATATTTATAATTAATAATAATAATAGTACCCTAAAATATCGTTTGAATAAAAAAATGTAAATATTTTTTGAAAAGTGTTGTTTTTACGTTTACTTTATTATTAAATATATACATATACGTATTTCTTTTCAGTCCCTATATGATTTGCTCTGCTATACTTTCGTACATTATGTAATTTATACTGGTTTTAATAATTTTCGTGATCAGGATCAAAGAGCATCCATCTAATAATATGTGCAAAAAAATTATTGCATGAAATCGCTATTGATTGAAAACTTGTAAAACATTGAATCTGGCGCCGTTAAAAAAAAATTATAATTACCATTTATACAAAGTGAATAGAAAATTTTCATTCAAAATGATCAAAAAGCTTTATTCCGAAATAAATAATAGAAAGCAAGGCTTTTTTTCTTAGTGGAGTGAAACAATAGGGCTAATATAAAAAACTATAGCTTTATAAAACGTTAAGAAGAAAAATTTGTTTTATTCTTGTTAGTGCATGTTTTATGCTATTTTTAAATACATATATATTAATTTAAAATGCGTCCCTGCATTGAAGATCTTAATCAAGATCAATATGTAGAATTATTTCGCTATAATGGCAACAAAATTCTTTCAAATACAGTGGGGAATTTCCGCCTATTCCTCTCATAAATTATATTTACCACATATACATTATATACATTCCATTACACATACATGTTTCCTATGTGTAACGTCAAGAAGTAAATTGTCAATGCATTAGTGATATAGCAGGCAACCAGTTATACGTTTACGATGCAACGAGCGTGAAATTTCGACACTCACCAGTGGTGTAATTTATTTATTTTTTGTACCGAAAAATTAAACTATCCAGCATACCACGAAAATTTTAAATAGAGTATTAGTAGAAGTGCCGTAGTGGTATAGTGGGTTGGTTGCTAGACTACTAACTTTTGAAGGGCCCGGGTTCGATTCCCGGTCGGCGCCCGGTGGCGTTTTTACGGCCACGGCTCAACTCAGGCTGTAAAAATGAGTACCTGGAAGTCAAATTCTGGGGAAATAATAGGCGGTCGGGCTCGTAGCGCTTGCCACGTTACAGCCCTAGTGTACCGAAAAGGGGCTGCCTTCCCCTGATACGTAATCTGAATACGGAAATATTATTTGTACTGGCGCAACAGAGCTATGAACGATTTGGTTATGTTTTTAATAAAGAAAGTGCAAAATTTCAACTTGGAATGATGAAATTATTTTGTTCTAACAATTAAGATAAAAATGTCAAAGAATAAATGACTGAGTTTTGCTGTCAGAAGGGAACTGTCAGTGCTGGTGTCAGGAACCCACAAGTCCCCACCCGTTGGTTCTTGACACCAACAGTGACAGCGGATCGGGTTCGACTCACCAGCGCGCATGCAAGCATTTGTACCCCCGTAGCACCATGGCGTTACATGCTTAATATTATATATGACATGGATACCGCTATCACCATATCAGACTACATACGTTACTGTTTCCAACATGTGCAACCAACGATTTTCGAAGTATTACTTTCTTGAACATTACATATAGCCCTCATCTGACCATTCGTGTAACCGGAAACGCTTGTCCAACCCGTGCGAGTTATTATGAGACGTATGTGATTTCACAATTGATTTGACTAATTGTCGTTACTGTCAATGTCAGCTGTTGTCTATAAATGTGTATGAGCCAAGTAGTTATCTCTTATGCGTTATTGGGTTTTATTGTTCTTTATGTTTTATATAAACGAATTAAAAGGAAGTACACTTTTTGCAAGGTTTTAAATTTATGTCAGATGCTATTGTTAAGGCAGTTAAGTCAGAATTTTGAACATATGTACGTTCTAAAATAAACGACAATAAATGTCGACGAATTTGTATGTTCTACCAAATGGTATTTTATTGCTTCTATTGCACAACGTGTGTTATACCATTGGTTATAACATGGAGAAGTAACCACCTTCTTTATATTTTATGTTTTTTAAACTTTTTAATGAACCTAACTCTCTTGACCCTATCTTCAATGATGACTTAACTCCGTGTATATAAACAGAAACATACCAGTAACAAACAAACTAACATAAAAACGCAACTGCAAATACATATTACTTTTTATTCTGAATATAAAATTAAAAATTAAGTTAACTCGATAGATCTTTACGCAAAATATGAGAAAGTGAAAAACTTGTAATTTTAACTTTCTTCATTTTCATTTTTAACAAAAACATTTCACTTTGCACAAATATATCTATACGTATTTTAATAACATCCTATATTTTTATTCTCACAGTAACGCTAAACTTTCTTCTTGTTCTTCATTAAAGGATAAACATCAGAAATTTTTAAATTTGTCATTAGTCTTATCAAAATATGCAAGCCGCTTTGAAAAAAAAGGTAGCACATCCTTTTTTTAAACTGGTATGGGAACTTTGCTCTTGCATTTACCAGTTGTAACTTATTTGATTTTTCTGTTCTTTCTAAATTTATGGTTTAAAAAGGTACATCCTGAGCTAAGGTATTTTTGTACCGGATTCTTTAATACCAACTTTAGTTTAACATCCACACAAGTAGAACCTGGTTCTGCATTTGCCAAACATTCGTTTGACATATTGGGGTAATCTAAAACATAATTGATATTAATAACTGATATGAAATTAATAATTTAGTGACATCTTACTTAATTGTTTACGTTTCTCTGTTATGGTTTATATTTAACAATTTCAACATTAATTTAACCCGGGAATTCGTTATATCAACTCGTACTACTCTAAGCGTGTTGACATTAAAAAATTAGGTCATGCATCAGATCTAGTATTATCTCTCATGTATGTCAAAATTAATTCAAATTTCGCGCGTTTCTCATGCCGTGGGTCACACGTGGTCAGGTGCGAATAAGAAGATACCAATAACCGTATGTTAGACAGAAATGCAGCCATTTTTTAATGTCTATGAAATGTTGGAAACATACTTAGGAAATATAACTGCGTCCATGTAATATACATATATAATCCAATAATCTAAGGTTACATGACAATCAGGGGTTTATGATTTTATGTCTTTTAATTTGACAATCGAAACGGAGAGAATTAAACAAAAAAGGATTTCCCATAAAACGACCATTCATTTAGAATTTGTTTAGGTGACAATTATAAAATTCGACAATACTCCGACTGAGAATTATAAACTGCTGTGGATTGTATTTTTCACTCTTACCTTGATTCGGTATTAATGGTGTTTTTTTCTTAATGTATTTATTGTTAACATTTTCCTTCGATAAAATTTTATGTTTATATTGTTTTCCCTCCATTTTAGATATGAGCTTCTTCCTATGGATCGTACTAATAATGGTTGTCATAGTCGGATGGATCTTGTTCAGCAGCGCCAACTCCTCAATTGTTCGCTACTACCTGAAATTCTCAATATTTGGAATAGCTAGCTTGTTCTTCGCCACTGCTCCAATTCCATTAATGTTAAGGCGACCTAAAGACAGTAGAAATGCGTTGTAAGTATATAAATATGATGTAGGTTACGTATAGGATACGGTGGCTTAAAATAAATTTAAGTTAAAAATACCCCATACCACCATGTTGAGTAAAGAACTCTGAATACGTATTTCGGCAACTAAGTTGCCATCCTCAGCAGAAAACCACAAATGTTGAATGTTGATAGTGGCGTTCTAAGAGCAGGATTGTTCTCGGAGTGCTACGCCTGACACTATATTTTTTCCTTTGTGGTTTTCTGCTGAGGATGGCAACTTAGTTGCCGAAATACGTATTTAGAGTTCTTTACTCAACAAGGTGGTAAGGGGTATTTTTAACTTAAATTTATATAAATATGCTTAAAACCCCTTAAAAGTGTTTGAAATATAATTATATTAAGCAATAGCCAAGAACCGGAAACAACAAAGAATGGAAAATTTAAAAAAACCTTTAAATTTCGCCTCAATTTCATTTTTTAAAATGTTGTTATGCGCTCTAACAACTTGTTGGTACTTTTGCGTACTACAAATAATAACTATTTTGATATATTTTTTTGCATTTTTCTTATATTGCAGATTCCCTGCCTTTGGTTTATCTCTAGCCGCGAAACTGATTGGATTAAAATGCAGTGTCAAAGGCAAGGAGAATATAGTCAAGGACAGCGGATGCGTCGTTGTTATTAATCACCAAAGCGTGCTAGATCTTATTGGTAATTATGTAAATATTATTTTCTTTTTCTTTTTATTTCATGTCCCCTCGAAACCTTAAAAGAACTACTCATGATGCAACAATTTATCACTCGTAACTTTCATCTTTCTGTTTAGTTTTAGCTGAATTATGGCCAATCATGGATAAGTGCACGGTCATCTCAAAAAAGGAGATCTTCTACTTGGGGCCTTTCGGTCTTGCCGCATGGTTGTGGGGTACCATCTTCATAGATAGGCTAAACGCAGAAAGCGCACAGAATTCAATCAACCGCACTGGGGAAATTATACGCAACAGAAAATCCAGGGTGCTCATGTTTCCGGAAGGAACAAGGAGTATGAAGAATAAGCTTTTGCCTTTCAAAAAAGGGGCTTTCCATTTAGCAATCGCTTCTCAATGTCCGGTGCAGCCAGTTGTGGTTAGCAAATATATCTTCTTAGGCGATAAAAGATTTGATGAAGGTGAATTTGTTAATATGGTACATGACATAATTTATGTACGCCGTGTATGTAGGCCTTGTAGTATTGACTAAAGTCGTCGATTAACAATAATTCTAAGAGATGGTCATGTTGCCTATCGTTTCCCATTTTAATTTACAGTTAATTTATTTTGAATACTTTTTAGGTGCTATAGACATAACGATTCTACCTCCAATAGAAACGCAAGGATTAGTCCGCGAGGAAGTCACAAAGCTTGTCGACGAAACGTACAACGCAATGACAAATTACTTGAATAGCATTTCTCCCAGTCCAAACAATAATATAGCTATATCTAAATTCGATTAAACTGAAATGATTACTGTACAATACTCTTTACGTTATTTATATGATTTATAAGTGTTATAAATAAAATATTTTTTATTACGCCTTTTGTTTCCTGTGCAACCTAATTGTGAGTTGTTGGAATGTGCAAATAGACAGCAAATGAAGATATTCACTTCTCTCATCTTATTATTCTTTCTCAAATTAAATGTTTATGATTTTTCTTCTTCAAAGATGCACATGAACCTCAATAGTAGATATTATTACAAATGATAATGATTATACACCGAATCATAAATAAATGAATTGCACGTGTTGGGCGTGAATTATTGAAAAAAAGAAGATGATTGGTGGTGGATTGATGTTTGTTTAGGCAAAAAAATAAAAAATGAGATGATCGTTGGGAAAAAAAGCTTTAAATAATTTCGGTTTGAATTAGTATTACTTATGCGTGAAATAATAAAATACAAACGCGATAAAACATGCCTAACTCAAGTAATCATTTAAAATGTAATCGGTAAACAAAGGTTGAGGAATCTGGTAGCTAAATACAGTAAAACAACAGAAGTGTTCCCAAAAAAAGTATATTTTTTCAAAAAAAAAAACATGGATTTAAAAATTGAAGTAGATAAACGATATGAATGAACAAGGTATGCGCGCTAGGTTAATCGCGGTTGCGACAGTACGAGTTGGGTCACCTCTGATGTTGATGTGGAAAAGTTAGAATAAAAGAATTTAGAACGATACGATGTGAAATACTTCGCTGTTTGACCATGTGTGAGTACGTGAGTCTTGGATGGGCGACTTAGGAGTTCCTGACTTGAAGAGTGGGCTTCCAAGCGGCGGAGGTAACACCTACACGTACCACATGGCACTTATAACAAAAAAAACAACACTTCCTTGTCGTGATCGGACCTAGACGAACGGTTTTTTTCCCATCTCGAAGGGACGGCGAGGTAAGTTTCGGGGTCTTATCTGGACAGATGAAGACGAGATATTGTCTTGTCGCATGGGGAACAGCGACGAACATTGGGTGTCCTGGTGCAGATAGAGAGAAACTCAGTTGATGTCCTGATCGGTGGAGAAAAACCGCTGTCGCATTCCGATCAGACGAAGTCACTTGTCGTCGCGAGTGGCCGAAACGAACTGTCGAAAGAGAACTCCAGAAAGGAACTGTCTTTGCTTTGGCAATTTTCTCCCGAAGAAGACTTGTAAGATTACCTCGACTGGCGAAGGGATCAACCAATCAGAGGTCGGCAAATATTCATTTAAAAATATTGTGTGAAAACAAAGCTTTACTGTGTTGAATCACGGGTTAATTACGTATTAATTCGTTCAGAGAAATTGGAATGTAATATATGTATATAGTGATATCTGACAACACTATATTTAATAAGAGAGAGAGTAACTATAATTTAAAACTCAAATAATTAAAATGCATAACTTCTGTAGGCACCGAACAAAGAGGGTCTCTGTTTACCTACCTGATCCGGGACGTTTGTTACTAAGGGGCAGTTAAGGTGATGACGTCTTCGTACTGTTGGAATTTTCGATAATAAATGTAAATCGGTTTAGTGCTTAGTTCAAGGAAAAATTTTATGATTGGGTTGCAGATTTGACTAAAATCTACAGGAAATAATTCTCAAACTTATCCTAAATAAATAGTTACGAAACATCATAAAATAATATTTTAGTATTTTAGAAAAAGAATTGTTTTCGGTTACACGATGAGTGTAACAATATGCACCGTGAATAATTTCATGTAACCGAAACCGTGATTTTAGTTAAAATTTGTATTTAAAGGTGTCCTGAAAAATATGTTGACTCCATTGACATCACAAGGTCACATGGTTCCACAAGTGGTGGCAGAACGTTTCATTTGGACTATCCTCTAGTTTTCGAGTCTCACACGAACCTCTATTGCCTCCTGCACCAGCATGATACGTAAGCCAGGCCACTATGGTCGGCTCAACTCCAGTGTTTGCAGAAGAAACGGGCTTATGGGACGGAAATATTTGGCCAGTGTATAGTCTATACGTCCCGGCTTAGTTATGAAAACCACATTTATGTCCCTCCACTCTTCAGGTAGATACCTCCAAGCGATGCAACTCCCCTCTCTTTTAGCAGGTGTAAAGTATGTTAACATCATAGAACAATCTATTTTATTGGCTGAAATGACATTTTTAATTAAACTATTAGCTGTCAATAAGGTAATTTTTAAGAGGTGTAATGTCAATTTACAGTGTTGGTTGCATACGTAAAAAAGGTCACGTGGGTTTGTATGCTTCAGCTTCATTCTCTTTAAGAATGTAGATTTGGAAAGGATATAAGTTAATAATTTTTGGTTTGTGATTGGTTGAAAGTTGAGGCAAGTTTACAGAGGTGAAAGGTTAACACTTTCGAGTATTAAATGTACGTTGGATAAATTGAAATATTACTAGAACTACAGCACTAGAACTTTCAAATGTTAGTAGTTTTGTACGATGAACAACGCATGCACAAGCGCAGTATGTTCGAAAATAAATCTTATCGACAAGCAAATAATTACTCTCTTTCTGCATGCGTTTGGCAGCATAACGCACAACGCTTTGGCCAGAACGAACAAACCTAGTGTAATGTAGGTCGTGTTGCGGTTTCGTTTCGCTGTTTGTATTTTTATTCGTATTTTAAATCTTTTGAATATAACAGTTAAAGGCCAGTCATTTTATAACTATACAGGCAATGTTACAATAACAGATGTTTTTGTCGATAAAGTCTATTTCCATGATCATTTATAGTGATATATTACACTGCTAATATACATACATGAAGGAATAAAAGCTGGCTCTTCGAACAAACCCCAAGGGAAGCATATTAGAAGATGTGGCAAATACTTATGACAGAGAATGCATATGTTGAAATGGTAATAGAAAGTGCTCGAACTGCATTACGATTGCCACTAACAAGAAAACACTCACGTTTCCTGTTTCTTTAGGGATTGGATCATGTAAATGTTTAACATTGGGTAAATTGGGATAACCCTGCTATTGGAGGTGTAACTAGAATGTACCCACATACCAAAATTCAAATTTGCCGCTATTATTTTTAGTAACTTCAACATTAAAGCATGTTTATGTTGAAGTCACTAAAAATAATTGCGGCAAATTTGAATTTTACTATGACTATTCTGGAAGGTATGATGGAGGAATTCATTATAACAGCGAACACTGAATAGATAACTGAATAAATTTCTTGTAACTAATAGTCGTGTAAGTGGCCGTAGTAGCACAAATGGTTGAAAATGCTTAGAAATCGAATCGTCTTAGATCTGACAACCATATATTCTTATTAATCTTCGCAACTATACGGTGCGGTCTGTAGGTGACCAGTAATACACGTTAGTTATGTTTAAATTCCGTTCAATATTATATGAAAAGCCATGGTACAAATATAATAGGTAACCACATAGGCTAACGCAAATTCGTATCTTTCGCGCGTTTCACCACTTGACGTCATTATCCACTATTGCAGCGAATATAACAAACAAATAATTAGGGTTGAATTCAGATGCAGCACTGCAGCGTTTATTTGTTGGAAGGGTATTGGTAGCACATTGTCACTGTTTCGTCATTTTGATGCGATCGTGAGCAGAGTGCAGAGCAGTGTTGTGTTGTTTAAATTCTAATTTTTGTGTATAGAAAGAAAATGTTCTTATAGTGTATAGTGGGTTGACTAACTGCCCATTTTTGCGATAAAATCCAGAACACTCATAACCGCGCCTCCATATTGATACGTTGTTGGCAGACAGTAGTATAGGATCAGGACAACCATTCTTGCTCTCTCTGTATTTACTTAAATACGAGAACGAAGCAATGGCTTATGGCCAAGTTGGGTGCATCACAGAAAAAAAAAGAATATAAATGGCGATGACAGATGACAAACAGGGTGTAGCTAATCAACGAACGCAAATATGAACTAGTTTTATAACCATCTTTTCGATATCAACCTCAGACAGTTGCGATCAATTAGTGTGTACGTATTTTATTTTCTCTACTTTGCTTAACCTCTACAAAAGTCAATAATAAATACATTTGCTATGCGCAGGCGCAGTCATATGCCAACAATTCAAAGCTGTTTGAAAGGTATAGTTCTCTCAACGAAACAACCGACTTTTGACATTTCGTCGTTTCATGACATGGTTGCCACAGCATTGCAAAGCATATCAGATGATTTCACCAATGATAAGTAAGTGCATTGACAACTTACCTTATTTATGCCAATCGCAACGCTCTAATTGAAGAAATCCTATGCGGACAAAATGTCACTAGATTTTTTTAATATTAGCACGTCAAGAGTCGGCTGTTACGTTCTAGAACTATGTTCAGGTATGCATTTTAGCGAACGTAAAATTGATGACGTAAATATTAAACCGCTTCAAAAACATGTTTCAAAACTTGATATCGCGAAAAAATGCCTTGTGTGTTTCTATTTAATACAGAAAAAGTTATCTTTTGTACGTTATCCTTTATAAATAAAATTGAACAAACAACATCGCCATAGTAATTTTGAGGTTAATACATAGGTTCCACTTTATTTCTTTCCAAATTTTTAATAATCCTAAAATAAGCGAGTTACTTTTGTGTGTTCATAGCGATACGTGTAGTCATTCTGTGGAAAATGTTATCAATGAAAACTATCTCGGATACATTGTTTGTATGGATACTTGAGTGAGAAGCAATCATTACGTAATGAACTATACGCATGCCTTTATTTATTGATTTCTTAGGATTAAAAAAAACCTTATTAAATAACATTCGCAAATAGAAAGGTTGTAAAATCGGCAATAAATAGAAGCCAAGTACTGATAACTACGTAAGATTAAAACAGTATGTCAATTAAAGTTTGGTAATTCGTTAATCAAAGAATGATGGACGGTTTTTAATTTGAATGCCGTTGAATTGTTAAAATAGGTGACTCATGCGCAACTCCACCGACTCCGACCATTCCGATGACCACCAATTGTATTCGGCCATGTTCGCTCGTCGGTTTACATTTGTATAGGGCAGCGCGGAGATACTACCTACAAATACCGAATATAAGTGCGTTTTCTGTGTCGTTCGGTTGAATCGTCGGCCCGAAAATGGCAGGAAACACGGGGATGGAGCAGCTCATCCCGATCGTCAATAAATTACAAGATGCCTTCACCCAGTTGGGTGTTCATATGACTTTAGATTTGCCACAGATTGCCGTTGTGGGTGGACAGTCGGCGGGCAAGAGTTCCGTGCTCGAAAATTTCGTTGGAAGGTAAGTGTAAAATCGCATTTTTTACATGATACGTGAACCCCTTTAATTGCCGTAATTACGTTGCATTTTGCGAAATCGCTAAATCGTTATCGGCCTAAACGTCAAAATTGTCATTGTCATTTTTGACGTTTTACTAGTCGGTTCCCATAAAAGAGATAAACTCAATTATTGGGAGTAATATGTGTGATAAACAGATCGAAATCCTTTGTTTCAAACACATAACCTACATACACACAAAATTTATCTAGGGTAGAAAATTGTCTATTTATCATATTGATTTTTCAAAGATAAAATAGGTGACATACTTATCTTTTATCATCTGTATGTTTCTTTTTGTTTGTGTGCGTGTATAGAGACTTCCTTCCTAGAGGATCCGGAATCGTAACCAGAAGACCCCTTATCTTGCAGCTTATTAACTCAAACACTGGTGAGTGGTTTGTGCAGTACAATGATTCATTCATTATATAAATAAAGTTATCAATGCGTGACAATAGCATAACAGGTTTACATTGACTGTCCTGGTATACATTCTTGCAGAATATGCAGAATTCTTACATTGCAAGGGAAAGAAATTTGTCGACTTTGATGATGTACGCCGTGAGATTGAGGGCGAAACGGACAGAGTTACGGGAAGTAATAAAGGAATATCAAATATTCCAATTAACTTGAGAGTATACTCTCCAAATGGTATTTCACTTATCTTATGTTTAACTGTCACCACTTTTAATATATCCATTCCAGTTTTGAACTTAACACTTATTGATTTACCGGGTCTGACAAAAGTTCCAATAGGCGATCAACCTCCCGATATCGAGCAACAAATCAGAGCCATGATATTGCAGTTTATAAAGAGGGATTCTTGCCTAATTTTGGCCGTCACCCCAGCCAATACAGATTTAGCCAATTCGGATGCCTTAAAATTGGCTAAAGAGGTCGACCCACAAGGTAAGCATTATGGCAATTCAATCTGGGAATAAAATTTGTGTAAAATTTAATCTAAATCATAGGTATTAGAACGATAGGTGTTATAACCAAATTGGATTTGATGGACGAAGGAACTGATGCTCGTGATATATTAGAAAATAAGTTACTGCCATTGCGAAGGGGGTATATAGGTGTTGTTAATCGTTCACAAAAGGACATTGATGGTAGGAAAGACATTACAGCAGCTCTAGGGGCAGAAAGGAAATTTTTTTTGAGGTGAGATGAAATAAATTCTTTTTGAATCTTTTTAAACGTAGGAACAGTTTCTTTTTATTTTTAAAAGTAAACATTTGATGATTTATTTCAGTTTATTTTATTTATTTTATCGTTTTTATGATTGCTTAGACCCATATCTAAAATAATTAGTCACATCTGATATGCTTTGAAGGGATGTTCAAATATTTATCTTCAAGTGATAAGAAAAGATATTTCTGTTTCATTTTATCACCTCGTGAACTAAACATTGCAGTAATCCGTTAACTGGCCTGATGTATAGTTTTGGCGAATATTCTCTGTCACGCGTATGCATATACATAGAATCCTCATATACCTTCTTGCCATTGTTTGTCGGGTCAAGACCATACAGCCTGACGTAAACATTGTAGAATACAAACAAATACAAAATACAAATATGTTTGTTTATTCAAAACAATTTTATGTTTACTTTATTAATGTTTATTAATAATTTCATGTAATTAATAAATTACAATGTTTATGTATTTTAGGTGTATTTGTCTTTTTTAATCATATACAGTGTCACATGTTTTAATGTTAAAGCGATAGCGTTGGTATATGACAAGATCAAAATAACTTATTGGGTGCTCTTAAATTATGCTTAGATCGCCCCTGATGCTGTAGGGTAACGTGGAAGTACGACTGAGCCGTGCTTACGAAATATGGCGCGACATTTAAAAGTTAGATATGTTTCGATTTTCCTTAATCTCATCGGTGTGATACGTCTACTAATATAATGAGTGGTATTTGCATCACACATTTAATTTAATAATATCCTGACTACATTTTCAATTCGGCTTTTAATCATTTCTGAGAATAAAATTTTCAGTCATTTTAACAGTCGTAATATTCACAGTAAATGATTAAAAATTTAGCCCGGCATTGTTAAATTAAACATTAGATGGAAATGTCAATATTTCCAGGTTTAATTAGCAGAAATCACAGACATATCTAAAAAAACGTACAAATTCGAAAATGAAAATTAGTTCTAAAAACAGAATAAGAAACACACAAGTAGTTATAAATATAATAAAAATTTAATAACAAATGAGCATAAACTCTGAAAGCACAAAAGTTTAAATTGAATTTTAAGAAATGTTATAGACTTGGGACTCAGTAGTAGAAAGTTCACTTTCCTTAAGTCCAACCTCACTTAATATGCCTTTACAGTTCTGAAAATCTGCAGAAGGAAGATGTGAAGTTGAAGCGGTAAAATTTAAATGCAATTCTGTTAAAATTGAAGATGACACCTCTTCATTTTGCGTGGGTGATAGAGACGGGGTGACGAAATTATTGTCCGAGGTAGAAGAAAGTGTAGCAGAAATGCAATAATCATGATCAACTAGGTGAAAACATGTATTCAAAGAGGAATTGTCAGTACGTGGTTCTAAAGAAAGTAAATCACTTGAATCATTTTCAGAAGTGGATGATATTGGGGATAATCCTTCATTACTAACTTTCAAAGAAGGTGCATGAGGGATAGCATTATGAATAAGATACTTCTTTAGACAATAATAATTATAATCAGAACTATGAAAATGCCAATAGCATATTCGATGATGTTGTACATTTGGGGAATCATGTAGGTGACATATTTCCTTCCAAGTTTTTGTGTTGCTGGATGTCTTGGGAACCTATGAAACCGAATTGTTTCTTTACCCCTATAAACGCTTGAACAAACAGGAAATTTGCAAGACTCGTGAACCTTACCTATGTCTTAAATACGCAAATTAAATCTAAGACATTTATTTAAAAATCAAAATGTACTACTTTCGTTTAGAAAAACACAAATGACGACACCCTAACACACACTATCGCCGGTTGTCAAATGTTAGCGGCGTCTACCGGAAAAACAACAAAATCATCATAGTGGGCGGGGCGAGGGAAATTATAATACACATATTAATAACAATCCGCAATTTACTTGAAATACTTACCAAAGTATTACATTTAGAAATGTTGTAGGTTAGCCGTATTTTCAACATTGCGTTTTTGACAGCAATATGGGCAACATTAATTTAGTTATTTGAAGTTGAATTTCTCGTATATCAACGGTTGTTGACACAGCACCAAGTAGGGTAGCCCTATATAAGGAAATGTGCCCGAATATACGCTTGCACCGGAACTGCATTCTTTTATGCACAAAATTTTCATATTTTAAAACCTTTTGTATCAAAGTTGCATCCCTACATGAATCACGCGATGACAATCCAGCAATGAATGATTGCTTGTTTTTGGATTAAAAGCACTGGATAAATATCTACGGATGCTCTATATCGTACCTTAATAGTGACTGGTGCAAAATAATAAGTTTTTAATATGCCCACATCTGTAAATGCCCCTAATTGTCTTAACGCATTAACAACATGCGATAATTGTTTAAATAAATTTTCAGTGATAAGTATTTTTACTGAACTAGAGAATAGTATATTAAGGCCATTTACGTCAATAGTTGCCCATTTGGGATTTAAAAGAAGTATCGCTGTTTTTGTGGCATTAATAGGTAACTTGTTTGGGATACCCACTTCGTCAATTTGATAAAATATTTTTAGTACATGAAAGGATATTTTATCCTATGCACAGATAAGAAGGGTATTTTAAGATTCTGTTTTTGTTTCGTCTTTTTATCTTTTCATATAACTGAAATTTGTTTGATCACTAAGATTAGAGCATTCTGCACACTCTTCAACTACATTTTTTGTATTTTATAATTACAGTCATCCATCCTATCGTCATCTAGCTGATAGATTAGGCACGCCGTATTTGCAACGAGTCCTAAACCAACAGTTAACTAACCACATCCGAGACACCCTTCCCAGTTTGAGAGACAAATTGCAAAAGCAACTTTTGACTTTAGAGAAAGATGTTGAAGAATATCGACACATCAGACCTGATGATCCTTCAGTCAAGACAAAAGCGATGTTACAGTATGTTACGATATTTTTTCAGAAGACGACATCCTCGCGGTAACACTTCTTGTCTTTTTTAGGATGATTCAACAGCTCCAATCAGATTTCGAAAGGACAATTGAAGGGTCTGGGTCGGCGCAAATTAACACGATGGAGTTGTCGGGTGGTGCCAAAATCAACCGACTGTTTCATGAAAGGTTTCCTTTTGAAATCGTTAAGATGGAGATTGATGAGAAAGAGTTGAGGCGTGAAATAGCTTTTGCTATCAGAAACATCCATGGTATTAGAGTGAGTAATTTTTTAAAAATCAGATTAAATTAAAATAGGGTTAAGAGTTGTTCAGTTATATGAAATGACTAGTAGATCACCTTTTGCGGAGCACGCGAGCAGATTAGAGAGATGCGTATTATATTTATGCCTTTGATTGAACTAATACAATAGCAGATAGTTGACATGCTCATTAGGTATTACAGCTGAAGCGTTAAGTTAATTAATAAATGTTACCCTACTTCAATTGCCCTGCGTCCTCGATTTTGGAATGAATGAATTTTAATGAAGATATTCAGTGACGTTTCAAATCTGACGAAAATAAATAGCAACTCTCGAATTTCCCCTCTGTCCTCCCAAAAATGGGAACTTTGAATAACTTGGACTCCCTTGAACTTGCAAATCGTCCTAATGCGGCCGCAATAGAGGTCGATAATGTAGCCAACGATTGGGATGATTTGTAATAAGGTCTACGACGCATCAGCTATGAAAGTGGGTTTAGCATTCGCATGGACGCTGACGATGTCTGGTAGGCAGATACTAAAGCCCGTCTTAATGCTTGTACCTCTTTCATTATTATTTCTGCAATAGATCATGAGCCTATAAGTCCATTTTTTTCGCTTTATTTGTTCTGTCATTTATGGTTATTTATAAGAAAAGATAATGTGGAATAAGGTCCCTTTGATCACCGACAAACTTTGAAGATCTTTGTGTATCTTTTCTCTTTTTTCAAAAATATGTTATTTTGGAGTTAAATCGTGTTCAGGTTCATCACGTAAGTCGGTTTATATATGCGATTAAGGATGCACCTGTGTTAATAAGGTTGCATACTTACGGCATACACTACTTGTACTTTTGTCAAACTTTCAAATACTCTGAAAAAGTAAGGAAATGTGTCACATTAAACAGTAGAGCGCAATTCATTACAATACACATTAGACACATCTTATTATAAATAAAGGGACTGCTTAACCCAATGAATTTAACTCAAAAGTAAGACACGTTTGGAAGAAAAAGTACTTAAAAAAATTTCTTAATTATATTATTCTCTACAATACTTAAAATCTTGTCGGTGATTTTGGACGGACCCTGTATTGCTGAAGTTGAAATTATTGGGGAAGTACATATTGCGTCACATGCGGAATAGATCGCGTTGCTGTTGATTGGTTGGTGGTTGCCAAACGCTAAACACGTAAAAAAATTTGTTCGTACATTTTCGAGATAAATACAAGGAATGTCGGGATATAACATTTCATTCTAGTGTTCAATGTTTATTAAACTGTTAAAAGTTAACAAAAGCCGAAAAAAATTGAGAGTTCATTTAACAGGTGAAAATCACTCTCACAGTTTAGACTGTTTTTAAATGTTTGCGATTCGCTTCGTTATTGTGAACAATTAAAATGGAAAATTTCAAAATTCATATGTCTAACCAAATCCATTTAAAACTCTTAATGTTGTATAACGCATTGATTACAAAGTTTTTTTTTTCTTATATAGGTTGGTTTGTTTACTCCTGATATGGCATTCGAAGCAATAGTTAAGAAACAAATCTCGCGACTCAAAGAACCATCGCTGAAATGTGTTGATTTGGTCGTTCAAGAACTATCAAATGTTGTTCGCATATGCACTGATAAAGTAAGAATATTTATTGAATATCTTTATCATCGTTATAACCTGCTCCCATTTAATTATTAGATGGTCCGTTATCCTCGTTTGAGGGAAGAAACAGAACGCATTATAACCTCGCACGTGCGACAGAGGGAACAATCGTGTAAAGATCAACTCATAATGCTAATCGATTGTGAACTGGCTTACATGAACACGAACCACGAGGATTTCATCGGTTTCGCAAAGTAAGTTCGTGTTACTTCAAATAACATCAATATTTAGAATGCTTGGAGTAGTTTGGTGATGTGGTGTTAACTGTTATTTGTCTTTTAATTGAAGAATTGAATTTTCGTCATTTACTAGCGCTCAGAATCAGTCAGAAGCGTCAGCAAAGACCGGTTCGAGAGGCCCGCTGGGAAACCAAGTTATACGCAAAGGGTATATGTGCATACACAATTTAGGCATAATGAAAGGTGGTTCCAGGGATTACTGGTTCGTTTTGACTTCCGAGAGTATCTCATGGTACAAAGATGAAGAAGAACGGGATAAGAAATACATGTTACCTTTAGATGGTTTGAAATTGAAGGATATTGAGCAGAGTTTTATGTCGAGAAGACATATGTTTGCTTTATTCAATCCAGAAGGACGAAACGTATATAAGGTAATTCAAATAATCATGATAATGCCATTTTAGACAATATTTATGATTTTTTCTTATTTTAGGATTATAAACAATTAGAGTTGAGCTGTGAAACTTTGGACGAGGTCGACTCTTGGAAAGCATCGTTTTTGAGAGCTGGAGTTTATCCGGAGAAACAAACTGAAATCGTGAACGGCGAAGAGGTACGTTTTAATCTTGTTATTGTTTGTTTCTGTACATTGTATAAATTGAGCATCTCTTCCCTTTATTAGTTTATATTTTAATTTTTAAGCAAGATGCTTTTTAAACTAAACTATTTGACGGAAGCATTAACATTGTTTAAAAGGAAATAAAATATTTATTATATTTAATGAAAAAATAATCACTTTTTCTTATTTACAGCCACGAAAGGCAAGTACTTGATCCCTTGCGTTGAGATTAACCAAACCGCAAATATTGTTTTTGATATTCTGTGTTTATTAATCCCCTAAAATTTTAACATTGCAATATTTCATTTTTCAAAAGGTTCTCATCTAGTTTGCAGTGATGATAATATAAATAGGCGAAAAGATTATCTAAATACGTTATTTTTATCAAAAAGTAATAAAACAAAACTTCATAAATCTCAGTAAGAAAGTATGAAGTATTATTTCTTAGTGGTTATTCTTTTACTTCTCATTTTTAAGAAACACTACTCAAAATAATTAGAGTAACACTTGTTTTCATTTCGGCAACTATTTTAGTTGTGTAAAATAGAAATCTTATAAAGTCTAGCTTAAAAACTCGAATAGATTTAAAAAAAAACCAAGAAAAAACAATAACACTGAATAACAAATATTTTATTGAGATTTAATCGTCTTGGCCACAAGAGGCGACCCGTCCGTTGAAGGTGACCGCAGAGGAAGGGATCAACACATAGTAGTCCGTGCAAGCCCTTGGCCACGATACAACAACCGGAGGAATGGGCGTGGTTCGCGGCTTTAGCTAAACCCGGTATTAAATAGAGAGGGTTAACGTATAACCGCCACTAACCATTCTGTCGCGAGTAAACTCCGATATAGATGGCCGTCACCCTATCAACCACCTGGGAACGCGCCTGAACGGTACTCCCAAACCAACAAGAAAAAAACGATACTTCATGGGCCTCGGAGTTAAAACCGGTTTTGCATAGTCTTCTTGGTCTCAGGTTTGCTTCTCTCAATCTATTCCTAAGTGTTTGGCCAGAAATCTTCAATCCATAAATCGCTGTGAGCCCGATTTGAATATCTTTTGGTGTGGATGTGCGACAAGCCAAGGAGGATAGGACTAAAAATCGATCCTGTATTCAACTTGTTTTCCTTTTACGACCTTGTCCAATACATCTTTTCTATTCTCCGGTTTCTAGGTAACGATTCCATAAACAATGTATGACAAAAGGGCTAACGTTAAAATTTCTTACAGCTTCTCGAATGGTGTCATTCTCGATAGCCGCTACAACACGTACAACATCTAATTCATTTCGATATAACTGGTGTTTCGATATAACAACAAACTACATTTTTAATTTACATTTTGATTGACTGATTTCACTTTATTTCTTGTAGTTTCTTTGGATTGTTATTGTTATCTCAAAAACTACATACAAAATTGCTTTTGCAAATTTATTCTATTTATTCTTTCTATACTATTACAACTTAAAAAGTTATTGATATGTAAACAAGTGTTCCTCTAATTATTTTGAGCAGTGGATTCAGAGAGTGCCAATTTTCATCCCGGAGGCCCTGTTATTGTGTAATGTCTTTACTATTATAACCTCAACACCAATCTTATTTTAATTAATTACATAATTTTATAAGTTAACCGATGACAAAAAAATACTAATTGAAATATTCCTGAAATTTAGTTTTAAGTTGACATACTGAGAAACTTATTGTTAACTATATAGGATATCAGAATAGGCCCATGACAAGTTTTTAAAATTATTAGTATTCGAATGTACCATCTTAGACGACACTACAAAATATGTATACATACATACCGTATTTATTCTAATTGGCGACGCATCTTCAATAACCGCCGCAAGAAAATGACGCCGAATGGAATAAACGCCGCACTCTAATAAACGTCGCATCTTTATGGAAAATGCACACAATCAACGTCAAAAGTTGATAGGGGAATCCCCGTTAACCACATTCAGATTGAATTCCGTATGTGATACTAAAACGAAGTCGTTTTGTATCAAAACTAAGTTGTAATACAATTGTTTAGAGATGGATAGCAAAAGAATAGAAATGAGGATTTGGTTTTGTTGGAAATAAACGCCGCACTCTAATAAATGCCGCACATCTTTTAAGCGCCGCAAAGATAGATGCCCTAAATGATTAACTGCCGGGGCGCTTATTAGAATGAATTCGGCATATGAATTATGACTGGATCATGCAGTGCATATTTGAATCATTAATTTGGTAAACTTTGCTTATGCTGCCACGTATGCTTCCCTGTAGAAATAGTAATGTAAATGTGAGAATCGTTTCGTTTTACTTTATTGAATGAATTTAAAATCATATTCGTTATTTCACATTTTCAAATCACAAAATCAAATGTTCAAAGGTCAACCTGTATTCAGGCATCTGTTTTCCTCTTCATATTTTGAAACACCTTTATTCATTGGTATTCTATTCTGTAATATCTTGCACGACAAGCGAAGTAGCAACTCAATTCATCTAATGTATGTAGCCGATTCCAATAAATTTTACTTTTTAAAAATCAGCAAAAGTAATCAAGACGTGTCAAATCTGGCTATAATGTTGGAAGAATCGTTCCTGTAGTCCCGATCATCGAGCTGATTTACAAATTCCAGTAACATATGGTACAACCAGCAGCTGTAACCGTTTATTGAAAAAACGAAACAGGACCAATCATTGTACGTCTGGATACTGGAATACACACTATCTTCACGAGATGTAACTGTGTTTCATGTAAAACTTGAGGATTTTCTGTCGCCCAAATGCTATAGTTTTGCAAATTCACATATCCCGATAAATATCTTATATTTAATAGATTGTCTCTTAAATTTTCGTTAAACTACTGGCATTCTACTGTTCTCACGCTGGGCTTCAATATCATGGTATTGATGTTGATATTCATCCGCACACTTCTACAGACTGCTTCCAGTCCCCTTGCTCGTTTTGTTGGCTGTACGAAAATATGTTTTCAAAAGTGTTCCAAAATTTTCTTGTTCAGGAGGAAAAGGCATCGCAAAATTTATCCACATTTAGTTAAATTTTTTCATTATAAATACTTTATTACCATATTTCGAACATAAAACAAGCAAAAAAAAGGCCGTTTTTCTCTCTTTCTCAATAAGCTTATATCTACAACCATTGACTTCTACATTTCCGAAAAAATGGAACCGATATTTAAGAAGATATTTAAGAAAGGGAACAAAGGGGCATTCGAGAACTACCGACCAATCTCCGTTATAAACAACTTCGCTAAAATGTTTGAGCAATTCCTGCATACAACAATATATTTCAAACTGAAGCAATATATATAGCCTGACCAGCACGAATCTATGGTTGGTCGCTGTACCATTACAAACTTGGGTTGTTTCCCTCAGTTTGTGAGAGATTCTTGATGAACAGGGACAAGTGTACACTGTATATACGGATTTCTGGTACCCCTTTGACACTCTTGATCATGACCTTCTTTTACATAAACTTAGTTCCTCTGGTTTTTCTCTTAATCTGCGTCTATTGACCAGTAACTCCAACTTTGTTTTTCATAATGGGTTTTAGTCACATACATTTCTGTCTACCAGCGGAGTGCCCCAGGGCTATAACCTTGGCTCTCTCCTTTTTATTCTATTAATGACCTTTTGCAACCTTGTCTTGTTCTTCTGTAGTGTGGTACATCATCGAGATGCTGAAGTCTTGCAATATAATATTGACACCTTGGTTAATTGGTCGACTGATAATAACTTATTACTTAACGTCGGGAAATGTTACGCAAAGCCTTTCGCGAGGAAACCCAATTCCTAGCAATATGCATATATGATCGCAAAAGTAAAAATATAATTACCACCTTGATGAGTGAAGAACTCTGGATACGTATTTCCTCAACTAAGTTGTCATCAGCAGAATCTCTGAAGGAAAATAATGTTAGACGCTGCACTCTGTGGGAAATGCACCACACAGAACACCTCTTGAATAACACTGCTTTTTTGCATTCGTCTTTAGTAAGTTGGAGTATGCCTCGATTATTTGGTTTCCTTTTTACGCAATTCCGCAGCTTCTCATTGAACGCATTCAGCGTCGATTTTTGAAGTTTTTATCCTTTATAAGTGGAGCTTCTTCTAATTGGCTTACATCGTAGAATAAGTTGCTCACATTACATCAAATGCATACCTTGATTTACCGCTGAAACACAGGTCTCCTGTTTACCATATGACAAGGAATGCTGAAGATTATTTTGAAGATATTTTTATCGGGACTGTTTCGCAACTTATTTAATTTTTGTTTCATTTTAAGGTTTCTAGTATTTTTAAAATTACTTTTTATTTACCACTTATTTATATATTATATTTATATTGATTGTATGACTATTATTGTTATTTTTGTCATCATTCGTAACTGTATTCACATCACATTAATTTTGTCCTGTAATTCGGGAAACTGTGCTTTTCATAAGAAAATTTAAAAAAAGTAACAAGATAATTATTTAGCCGTGTGTAAAATACCACTAGCATTGGAAACAAATGACGAGCACCAAGCGTTATTCAAAATTTATTTAGAAGCAAAAGAAAACAAAATAGAACGAAAGAAAAAGCTAAAAAAATATATATTATTATCTCCTATGCTCAAATTGTGCTCCATTTATTATGCAATTACTTTTGTTTTCACACGAAAATCACGTATGATCTGTGTATAAAGTAAGAAAAGCAAGAAACAGCTATGCATCTCTGCTATTGCATTCTTCGTTGGACTTTTGACGGCGGATCTTTAGAAAGAAATATCTGTATTTTTACTTGGTTGATTTTAATAGTTATTAATGATAAGGTGCTCAAAGAGTTCTTAAATCTATTCAATAAAACGCCATTCACGGTGACACAGAAAATGGACATTTATTATGTCAACTGAAGCTTAACTTGTGTTAAATATATTATAATTCATAAGAAAATATAGTGTGGATCTATTCCAGACATGCATTTCTTACTCAATAGCCTCTCTGGACGTTAAGACTTTTTGAAAATTAGTTATTACGCGTTACTTTGCGATGGTTTCCCAATTATTGTGAAATTACAACTAATTAAGTTTAATAAATTTTATTCAAAGCAGTATTCCTACTGTAATTATCATATACACACGTGTCTTTATATTATCGTGTGCTATACATTTTATTTTGTAGCCACCAGCTACAAAGCATAACCTTTGCCCTATGTAAAATAAAAAGTGGTGTCGGTGTATTACAATCAGAATTTTATTCGTGTTGCAGCTCGACCAACTTGGACTTGCAAAAGTACGTGATAAACCTTTCTGGAATTTTAATTGTCAGGTATTCCTATCTAACAGTAAACTAACTCTCACATTTATCCGTAGTACCTTAAAACGATAATCAACCCTATCTATTATTCTTCTTCTATTAAAACCTAATCATCTGACAAATTTAGTTTTCACCAGAAACCGCATCTTGAATAACATAACGTCAATACCAACCTAAACTAAATTTCAGGAATATTTCAACTACCAATTCCTAAAAAGTTAAAAGATTGCGGCAGAGTACAGGTACAGATTGAAGCAACCGAAAGCAAAAAAAAGGTTGTATAAGTACAGATAATACTGTATTATACGTATGTATGTATACACATATATAGTGATAATTATTTTTTCCATTGATATTAACTGTATATTATATTCTCTCCTATGACGTAGTAGTATATATATTCTCTAATTTTTGTAACTATATTGTACATACCTATTATATGTTAATATAGCAACAAGATGACAGTTATCAGGTTGGTACCGCAATGAAATTATCACTGATCGGAAACACTTGTAAAAAAAATTAAAAAAACTAACCACTGTCATGTACCACAAGTTAACAACAAATACTATTGATTTATACTTATCTGTTTACTGTTTTAATTTAGCAGAACTTTTATCACAATTTTTAATTTTGTATTCTTATTTTAATATAGCCCTGCTGTTCGTGCAGATAGCTTTACCATTACATCACTATACTTTTAACCCTTCTCTTAATATTCTTTCCTTTGCATGCTTTAGTATATCCTTGACTATAAATATTTGTTTCGTGTCCTTGTCGCTGCAGGGGGAAAACTACCAGGTCGGTATCTCAAAGGAGACTTAACTAAATAAAATTAATTCCTATGCTTAGTATTTATTTTTTCGGTGTTTGTTGTGCTTTACTTAATTGGTAATGGAATAAACTTAACATTAAAAATATTTAAGAGTGTATACAGATATAATTTTTTGCAAGTGTTGTTTTATAATACCAGCTGCTTTTCGTTTTATTTAGTGTATTCATTTTTGAAATTAATGGTTTATCAAAAGGGATGGATTTTTTTTCAATATTGTGTGTTGCAAAGAGTGCAAAGATAATAACAAACTTAGATCCTGAAAGTAAAGAGATGAAGGATCAAAATTATATATAAACCAAATGTTAATAAAATGCAATAGGTAATTCTTTTTATGTATGTACTGTTTTACGTTGGATATTTCCGAATTCTAGGAGTTGTGTTATAGTTTCTTAAAATACCAGTTATATGTCAGAGATAAATATTGATCCATATTGGTGTAGTATATATTAAATATTTGTACTTATTTCAGGTAATTATCCCTTTCTGGTACTTTTTTTGCCATAAATAATATAAAGTTTAAGATTTTACATGGAATACTTTCTCTATTTTTGCATAGAGTTCTATGTAAATTTTGAATCAAAAGTATCAGGGAACCAAATTAGTTGGCACGCTTTTTGATGGTAAAATATAAATATTTATTAAGAAACAATAATACACTATTTTCATTTCACAAAAGGCAAAATGAACACAGTTCGTTTATATTTATATATAAACTACCACGTACCCGCGACGTCGCTTGCCTCCCGAATTTGCCCTCATTGAATTTTGACATCTATCTTTTTACGCCATGGATGTATAGAAGCTTCTGCTTTATTTTCTCAATAAAGCTCCAGAATACGTATTAAATGACTTGTTTTATATATTTATACCAAGTCTCAAATTAGTCAGACCGTTACATATTTGTTGCTATACAAACTTTGACGCCACTTTCACAGCATGAAGGGCGGAATTTCGAAAAATCGACCCTGTACATCTGCAAACGAAGCTACTGCGCAAATTTCATGCTCTTAATTTTAGTGGTGTCGGCTATGCGTTGTGCGTTGATGGTAAGCCAGCCCATTTCTTTTATGTACAGCGTCAGTGCCGAAAAACAAAACATTCTAAATATTTAAGAATCAAGAGTTTTTACATATTCGAGACACGTCAACTTTTTATCAAAAGGGGACAAGTTTTGGAGAAGAAATGGTATTCATATCTTCAATCACCTAGTCGCAAGGGTGCCAATCACAATATTTTTAAATTACTGAAGGGGTTGAATGATGCCTCATTTAACAGCTTCTTCTTCTAGACTTATAATAATGTGATAAACAGAGTGGAACCTAGTTCTCTACTCCTCCCTCCCATGTTGAAAATTGGCTCTAAGTCTGTCGAATAGTTGTGGCGTTAATCAATCTTTACTGGACAATGAATCTAATTTCCCGATTCCAGAGATAAGATATAGTGAGGTCTTCGATGTTCAGCTTCCGTGTTTTGAATATCCAATGTGGCGATTGTTGGTTTCTTATGGTCCTGGACTTTGGCAAAATATTTCTGGGCAAGTTCTTTAACACATTGTGTGCGGGTACATTTCGCGGCGGAATTGTGCCGTATCAGTCGTCAGAAAACGTACTAGTACGTGTTCCGCACACAATGTGTTAATATGTGATAAAATATAGGGGATTTTTAGATCCCTATGGATGTTCAAATTCCTGATATACCAGAGAGCGTTAATAATTATTCTCAGGAATCTATTCTGTACCCTTTGAATTTTCTTTAGGTGGGTGTTAGCAGCAGTCCCAAATTGGGACAGCTTACGTAATTTGAAATGAAACTGTGGTTAATTTTTTTGAAAATTGACGGGATCTTCCATAAATTAGCTTTTTCTGCATGGACACCTGGATGTTTATGTTTTGTAGCTTGGTAGTTATCTTGAAAAGGTAATTTCTCGAAAATGATTTGATGATGAAATTTTGACAAAGAATGTGTCTTAGGGCTTCAGAAGAACTTTTATCAGGATTACGTAAAATGTATGCAAAAGATACACAGAGTATGTATTCCATTTAAAATTTTGGTTTTATTTTTTGAATGTTAACATTGCTCAAATATTCGGTAAATACTACAACCTAAATTCTATTAAAAATACCTGTAAACACAAAGTTGCGGACCCACATGGTTTGATATTATTATTAATATTTTATATTTTATTTAAGAAGTACTATATACTTCTTAAATAAAATATTTATTTTAATGAAACGCTTAGCCATTAACGTTATTTGTACGAAATTTATTGTTTCACCTTTTTAGTTTATATATTCAATTTAAAAAAAATCCTTTTCACTATACTTCCTGATTTCACTTTACTTTTAGTATATGGTTTGTTAATCTTGTAGTTTTGGTACAACGAAGAAGTTGAGTATGGGATTATTTTAAACGCAAAGCAGCTAAAAATCTAAACATTTTGACTACATGCATTAAAAAATTCTTTTTTTGCGAATTAGAGCGAATCGGGAATGAGCAGTTCTATGGACCCACAATTGGAAAGGCAAGTGGAGACCATTCGCAATCTAGTAGACAGTTACATGAGGATAGTTACCAAAACTACCAGAGATCTCGTACCCAAAACTATCATGTTTACTATTGTCAATTCTGCCAAAAATTTCATCAAAGGAGAGCTTTTAGCCCATTTATACGCTAGCGGAGATCAAGTAAGTAATTGACTTTTATAGTCAATATTCGTTCGTTTTTGCACATAAAGTGTCATTAATAATTAAGTATGTATGTTTTAGAAAAAGGTTATTTTGTTTTACGCTACCTTCAAATTCTTTTTATTTAGAATACCATGATGGAAGAGTCACCAGAAGAAGCTGCCAAGCGTGAAGAAATGATCAGGATGTACCACGCTTGCAAAGAAGCACTTCGCATAATAGGAGACGTCTCAATGGCCACCGTCTCCACCCCGGTACCTCCGCCCGTAAAGAACGATTGGTTAGCCGGTGGTTTAGACAACCCTCGGCTGTCTCCACCGAGCCCCGGTGGTCCTAGGAAAACTGCACCAAGCATGAGTCAAGTTGGATCTTCTGGTATTTGCGCCTTTTCAGATAACTCTCACACACCTTCACCTTTTTTTTTTCTTCCTTCATTTTTTTAGCAACGCATCACAATACCTGCACATTATCCTAGTCGATATGGTACCAATCTCCACTCCTATTTTATCCCACCTCTTCGTTGTAATTGTTTTATATCACCACCATTTTGTTTGGATTTCGCTTGTAAAAAGGTAGTGCCCGTAGAGATTTGAAGCACGCTTTTCCATTGTTTGTTAATAGGTTCTCTTGGCTCTTCAGGTGTGTCGAGAGTGCCACCACCACCACCTAGCACCGGCAGGCCAGCTCCGGCTATTCCTAATAGACCGGGAGGTGCAGCACCACCACAGTTACCCGGAAGGCCTCACGGACAGGCTTTGCCTGCACCGTTGATTCCAACGTAAGTTTTTGGGTTATTTAGGTATTTTCTTTTTATAATTTGGTGGTCCCTTATTATGGAATTATTTTTATAATTTTTTCCAAGTTTACAGAAACATGTTTTTCGTTGGTTTAGTTTTGAATTTATGCGCCCTAAAGGTAGAGTAAGGACATAAATGACACACGGTGCGTATTTTGCTCGTGAGTATGGATAGTTTTTCGAAGCTGCAGTTGTTTTACACTCACGCACATGAGTGAGCGGTTCATGTGCGCATGCGATGCGCTCATGAGTAAATAAACTATTTGTTACAATACCTAAACGTCGCACCACGAAGAAGTTTGATATTCGTAAATATGTGAAATAGAGTGGGCATATCGATAAATCATCGTATTTAATCGACAATTTTCGTAAATTGCGAAAAAATAAGTAAATAGAATTAAATTCAAATGCGAACGAGTTGAATTTTTTGATTCGCGAATCGATTTTTTTTTTCGTTGTTATCTAAATCAAAATTAGGAGATTGTAAAAACTCAAAATTTAATTTGTCCAGGAGAATGTCTTGTAAGTTTTGAATTTGGAATGATTTTTACAGTTAATAGATCTGCACAATATTTTAAAAAATTATGTTTATCCATGTCAATGCTTATATTACTTTTTCTCTTCACAATACTTTAAATAATTTAATTACTAGATTTCCATTATTGTTGCCCCTTATTTTATTTTATACTTATACAATAATTTAAATTTAATACTAAATTATTATATAAATTATTTCGATCGCAACGCTTTATGACTCGTTACAACAATGGTTCTCGCAATGAAACAACCGACTTAACAGCGATAATGTTAAAATCATACCAACACAACTTCACATTTAGAAAATGCATAGTAATATGAAATCTAGTGACATTTCGTCCGCATAGGATTTTTTAAATTAGAGCGTTGCCAGTTGCATAGATCAAGTAGGTTGTTCAACGCACCTACTTGACATTTGTCGTTTGACGTTGTATTTAGTGTTGACAGTTTTGGTATTTTTTAAAAATTTCTGTTGTGATCGTTGTTAAAAATTGTTGTTTCTTTTTCGAAACCATTTGCACCAAATCGATTGTAAGAATGCCTAAACCATTAGATAAACAAGCAAAGAAACTTGTTGCTTTTTTGATACAGTTTTCGAAAAAGAGCGTGATAATGGGGCCCATTTATACCCGTAACTTCAGTTAGGAAGGTAAAATAAACATTAAATAAATTTGTTGTTTCAAATTTATTTGAATAACCATAACGTATCGATATACCTGTCAAACCATATGATATCCTTTGCAATACTCTGGCAACCATGTCATGAAACGACATTGTTGCCATGTTAAAAATCCGTTGTTTAATTGAGAGAATTATATGTTCCGCACATAGGATTGTGTTCAGTGCGTCCGCCTCCGCGCCGAGAATGAATGTTCTTACGGTACCACTCATGTGCGTGTGCGTTTACATTCTCACATTGTTGGCGTACACGAGCGAGTAGCTCATCAGTGAGCGCTTCCCTACCCTGGCTAAAGGTCATATTTGAATCGTTCAAGCTTGACGGATTCTAATTATACGATCTAAAGCAGATCTCCACGCATGTTTAAAACTATTTCTAAAGAAAATACTTTTTATAATTACTATTATAAATTTAGTATAGTACATGCGTTCATTTGTGACGCAAAAGTCATTATTCCATTTTATCCAAGCACAATTTTTCTTACGATATCCAAGTAAAAGGTATTTACGAAATTGTAGTATGCAAAAATGAATAAACATACCGCTCAGGAATACAGAAAATTGTAATTTTAACTAGAAAACCGGACCGCTTTACCAAACGGTAGATTCTTGAATTAGTTATCGACAAGAATTTCGCCTTAAAAAAAACGCCTTAACAACCGATTACCGCTAAGCGAACCAATAATGAAATTGAAGTAAACAACGCTTTGGCCAAAACGAACATACCTATTAATTTTAGCTTTATTCCATCAAGTCCTTTTTAATGCGTTGACGAACCAGTTGATGGCTTGATTTAAGCGCATGTCCACTTCATGTGCTGATACATGAACTTGTCGAAAATAAATGTCTGTGGGAACGGGTCTTATTTGTTAAAGTACTGCCCAAGAAGCCTCGCAGGTGGCGCTACACAATCCGTTAGGATTCTCTGTAACAAGTCGTCCAGTTGAAAATGTCGAAGCTGTTCGCGAAAGTGTTTGAAGATGGTCCTGAAATTTCAACAAGAACGCGACACAATAGGATTTGCCTGAGCTAATTCGGGATTTACATATGCTTTCAAATAAAATTCAGGTCATGCAACAACTCTTGCCAGCAGACCTCCGTTTTGCAGAGTGGAATAAAACATCTCGCGAAATTGGAGATTCGTCATCGAAATTAATAACGCGTAGTGAGATTCATGTTCACATCTGTCGTTGTATTAACAATCAAAATTCGTGTTAACGGAGGAGCGACCTCAAGTGTGGTATGTATCCGAACAAATCATTAATATTTTTACGAATTAATTATGTACCTGCCATTTTCTGTAATGGCTAAATGCCTTGTCACATGTCCCAGCTGGGTTACTTTCACCCGCCTCCTGCGATCCTGTGTCGGAATGGGAGTTGAAATTAGGAAGGAAGTGGTCGCAGGTGTTCTTTATTCAATATCTGCTCGCATTTTTGTGGATGATCACCGCTATTCATTTCTGTCCCCGGGGTATGGCGGCACGACGTGCAACGGCGGTACGGCACAGCTCGCGAATGCACCGCCCTGATGTAAAAAAGCCTCTAGCCTAGCCTAGTTAGATAGTAGCGGATGGTCTACCTACTCAGGGTGGAATGACTAGTCCTGTGTGCCCTTAGGATACGCAGCCATCCTAATATAACTTCCCAACATAATCATTATTAATAATAATAATAATTTACTGCACTTTTATTTTTCTGAAGACAACCGAGAAGATAACAGTCAATGGACAATGCTATGGAGCTGTGAGCAATGCGTTTTGATATCCCAACGGAATGAAGTGGAACTGGAGGGCGTATAGCTCTAAGAGGCCAGAGACAGAGGATATATAGCCTGCGAAACGAATTTTTTCGAGTGATGCTTTTTCTTGACATCATCAGCCACGATCTTTGATTTAACGGTCTCAAATTTATGACAATTATGACTATAGTTTAAGTCACATACATATTGTACTGTTCTTTAATAATTTTGATTAAATTCAAAAGTTCAGATCGAACCATATCGTCCCGGCATATCTTCTTTCTTAGATGATGTTGGGATTTTCTCCAGTTTATGACTATGATACGACGCATTGACAATGACTTGGAAATGTTGTCATATTTCCAAGTAATTTTCGTAACAAATTGTCAAATCCTTTTTCAAAAACTGCCGAATTGATCTCCTCATGATAACCTCCTTTCTTACCTTCGAAAAGCAACAATCCTTTATCAACAAAGCCATGTTCAGCAACATGTAGTACAATAAGCCTCTTCCCCTTTCGAGGCGAGTTTCTTAGTATTGTAGACCCCCCTTCAATGAACGTCCGTCGTCCGTTTTCTGCACTATCCAGATTTTTGCTTTGTATGACCTTCATTCATCCACGTTTCATCCACATAATAAATTGGTTGACCTTGCCTTCTCAACCCCTTAATCGAGGTTAAATATTTTGTCTGCATCTGATGATGTCGTCTCGTTCTATAAGAATACTTTTATGGTTCGTTTTGAAGTGAAGAACGGCACATTTGTGGTGAATCAGGACGTTTCTTAATTCCAATCAAAATTTTGTTCAAACTAGATAATTTGTTGTTGTAGAAGAAAGCATGCACAATTTGCCGCACAGCGTGTTTAACTGCTTCATCATATATGGCAACAATACCAGGTCGTCCTCCCCTGTGCTTTGATGGTGTAACTGCGCCAGTTTCATCATCTCCTTTACGATCCAGTACACTATTGATTTTGCAACTCCTAAAAGCAGAAAATTATAAAATTTGTTCTAATATTCAAACTGTCAAAATTTTACCATTCATATGTCAAATTTATTGTAATATTTCGCGTTTCGTCGTGTGAATATATTCGACATTTCGGTAATAGCCCAATCGGCCTATGTATTATTAGCACGGCCTCCTAGGAGGCGCCATTATTACTATTATTATAATGCATTAATTCGTTAGATAGCTCCCAATCAAAAACACCATCCTATCTCTTCAAGCTATCTTTTACTTTTAGAATTCCTCCACAAGTTTTCACATATAGCTCATTTCTCTGCCATATAGCCATTTCTCACGCCTCTGCAGTAGCAGAGGCGTGCGGCAAAATTAAAATTGTTATTGCAGCGTTAATGTTGCAAACATAGGACGATCTAAATCGTCTTTAATATTTTCCACCTGTTTCCAAAACTCGCCTACATTATTGCTTAAATGTGATAAACCTTGACTGACTAACCACCTATACTTCCATAATATTTTTGGTGGTTTTCGATTTTATTTATAAGAATACGACAATATTAACCAATTTGTGCTGATGTGCGTTTCTATACTGATTGTAATGATTTCATGCACAATTGTGCTGACAATGACAATTGATTATGACACTATTTTTTTGAAATCAATTAAAAATAAGTAAGTTGCTAACTTCGCATATAAAGAATCGATGAATGATTGGTATACGCGATGGGGAAATATACATCAATACAATCATTCTTGCTCTCGTGGTGTTTACATCGGAAAAGACTGATGGAATTTGGGTTAGTGTTAGTACGGAAGATAAAAGGTTGCCAAAACCAATATAATACGTAAAATTTTATATAAACAAATACATAATTCATGCCGTACAATTAGAATCCCTCGATGCTGAACTTCGATAAACTTGGATACTTTTTTTATATTTGGAATAATTGAAATTTCTTATTAACCACTTTAAATATTTCCAACAATCAACATATACGAAAAAAATGTTTCTCCTTTTTTTAATCACCCTGCAACCAATTTGTTTGATTCCATTTGGTTTTGTTTATATTAATCGTACATAAAAATTATGGGAAAGCCATAGCCTTTCGTTCTACCTTCCGGTTGTGATTATTTTACAGGAGGCGTTAAAACAACCATCTCTCGTAACATTCTAATCACAAACACAGCAAATTCACACTGCAGCTATTATAATAGTTAAACAAACATGCAATTGTAGTAAAATATAATGAAAAATACAGATTACTATTATATATACATATAACAATATAAAAACATAATGCAAGGTATCTAAAAATGTTGTTTTGTCGAAGTTGTTGGGATCGTATCTGATTTACGTGTTTCAAAACATGTGCATTCACATTTGGAGATCAGCACGAATGATGCTAAAACACGCAAATCGGATGGTACAGAAGGTGCTATTAATTGTTAAACGATAAAAAAAATTGACACGCTTTGCTTATACGCTTAGATTTTCTTAGATTTTGTTCCGGGCCAGTGTATTACGGACTATCATACATTATTACGTTGTGCAATATTTATAAAGAATGTCTAAAATATGGGCACAATATATTGTATGCTCTAGAGTGTAGTATATTTTGCTTTGTGTATTTTGTGATGAAAATAAAAGATTTTGTTTTGTCGTGTACATCCTGTCATATAGAATCGTTTCAAGGGTTGGTTACTTTATCAAATATTTAAACGAATCATGTAAGAATATGTTTTAATTCTGGAGGGTGGGTGCAATACCCCATAACTAAAACTTTAATTAAATAGATTAATTCTTCCCACGTATTTAGTTTATATAATTGTTGGTGTTTACGCGTTAAACACTTGAAATGATTCTCTCATATCAAGTTTATCCTTGTTTTCACTTCTATTCCATGTAAATCTGCAATATACATACATATATAATTTTTAAAATTGTTGTTAAACTGAAATATGACATTTTAGTGTGAATGATTTATAATACTAATCTAACATTGCTTTGTAATCCTTACTAACATGTTTTACTTCGATTTCTCATTACATCCACTTATAAAAACTATTAATCGAGTTTTTACTTCATTCTCAAAACACTTTGCGGAAATGATTCACTAAACTTTTTTGTTAGCCGTAGTAAATTTTAAAAAATCGTTTAAAGATCTGTTTTCGCAAGGTGTTTTCTATAACAGAAATTTTCACATCATTTAACAAACCTAGAATAATGTAACATGATACTAAATGCTACGCGAAAAAAAATGTGAATGTTGTCCGGATGGGTCTAAGACTTGTCTCTGTACAGCCGGGTTGGAGGCCAACCCCAGGGGGGCGTACAGGTGCCCCAATCTGTTCAGCTGGCCGTAGGACGGACTGTTACCAACGCGGCCGTCAACGAATTGTCCAGCGCTTTCAGCAAGTTACACAAGTAATTTTTTTTATTTTAATATTTTTTTATATACATATAATTAAAAACTAACATATCTTTAGTGTTTATTAATATTACGCTTTAGTTTACTTTATTTTTTGTATTTTAATGTCTGATATACTCTAATACGTGCCAAAAGGAAAAACAATATTTTGTAGTTTGTGCGTTCTATTTGTTTGGAAACTCAAAAGGAATATTTGTATTATTGAATTTTGTATTTTTAGAGTATTTTGTTTATATATTTTTTTTATGTAATCATTAAGTGGAATAGCAGCACTTAACATACGCTGACCTAATTACATGAGCGTTTGTGGCTTTCTGTAGAAGAATTTTAGTGTGTTTGCTTTTAAATATAAGCTTTATATTAAGCCACATGTTTGAGATACATTTGAAGATATATTTATAAACACTTAACTAACGCTGTGTGGCTTTGATGTGCATTTTGTACATGTATTTTTACAACGCACACATGAATATTTAGATTCATAAAAAAATTACACCTTGTGCAAGATAAAAAATGCTTAGAGATTACGATGGATTAAATGGAATAAACGATTTCGCAATTTACAGCTATTGCGAGATCATTTTTGTAGCAATAATCTCTATGATTACAAAAGATATTCAGGTTCTTAAAACACCTAAACAATGGCTTTAAATGAGCAGCTTCTATCCTACTTATCCGACATTATAACTACTGTTTCTAAGAAGCACTTGGTAGAAGCATTTAACTTAGAAACTATATAAAACACATAAGATCTTCCAAATACTTAAAAACTAAAAAAATTTAATTCTTGGTGTCTATCTATATAATACGTTATGAGTAGCTTCACTGTGGCTAGCCTGTGCTAAAGTGACATTATTAAAGTATAGTTACTTCATTAAAAAGTTCTTCAAGTCCCCATTTCTCAAAAATCGAAAATGCAAATACAGGCTGGCGGCTCACAGAATAATGTACGTTGCTCATAAGTTGTTACAAAAAATAATTAGTAATGTTATTTCTTTTTTTGTAAATGATTTTATTATATTTGCAAGTAATATACAATTTGTTAAATCTTCTTTGTATTTAAGTTGAGGTAGATGTTATTGCTCAACGTGTACCTGGATCACAAAGATGATTAATAAACGACAACTTACCTTATGTATGCATGTATCCACTGCTTAAAATTCGTCCTTATTTAAACATGTCGGAAAAGGTTCTTTTGTTTATGCTTCTCTTTGCGCAGGGGTAAATATTTTGAAATTTCATTAGTTTTTTTTTTTTATAAAATTCAGTGTGTTTCGAAATTGTCAATTAAAAGAAATGTTGGAATGTATTGGAAAGTCACTACTTATAATTACCTAGAAAGTTCGGTAATATACATACTTACGGCTATAAAAGCAATGTATTATATTTATATTAACGTTTGTAGCAATGTTATATTTTAATTTTTTTAAATAATATCTTAATAGTTTTTTGGAATATATGAATTCTTCTTCGTATTATTAATGAGAAAGTTATTACGATATTTATAAAGTTGATAATTATATTGTTGTTAATATATCGTAATTGTTGTATATACATAATAGCAATGTTTGGAGGTGTATCTTCTTAAAAATTATATGCATTATGTCACTCTATCGCACTAATAATTTTCTGGACGATGAACATAATCTTGTAATTTTCGAAAAGAGCCTCAATTTAAATAGCATAATAATAATATGGTTAAAAGCACTTAAACGAAGTGAACATATAAAGTAGTAACATAGAACCTGTTTTTTGACACACAACTGTGTTGATAATCTTTTGGATACGTTATTTTTTTTTTTCATTCTGATGTATTCTGCTTTTAATGTATAATAATAAATATGGTGTATTCTTTCTTTGCATTTCTTTGTATCAATAATATCGGTATTGCATTCAACTAAAATCATCTATTCTGCACGTGTGTAAATAAAAAGGTGTAAAAATGAAATTTATGGCATCTACAAGAAAAAGAATAACGCTTCCATTTTTTTCTGTTCCTTTGTAGTACAGCCAAAGTGCGATGTTTATGCACGTTGATATTATTAAAATTGAAATTAATACAGAAAACTTGTGTAGTTATAATTAACAAATATATGATATATTTGAATGTGTAAATATAGTGTTAATATATTGAATCATCTACTAATTTTCTTATTTCCTTTCTTCCTCAGATTTTAAATAATAACATAATAGTGATGATAAAACAAGCTGCTCAAAATGTTGATCAATAATTGAATTTTCTACAAACAGAACCAAAATAAATGTTCTTCATAACAATACAAATACTTTTTCTTTTGATTAAATTTTATGAATGTTTAAATGGTTCTGAGTGTACAAAATCCTCAATAATAAATTTGCGCTTTTTTATCGTGTTTCGTGTTTTTGTGGGTGTTTTGTGTGCTAATTATTGATTTAATATCGTTAATAAATTAAACAATATTAATAAATCCGAGACTAATTTGTTATTTTTCGCACCAATTATGCTACACTTATTAATACTTTTATTTACCGTTTGTTAATAGTGCGTCGATAAGTTAGTTAACAAACTGCACAGAACATAATATAATTTTCTTGAAAATATTATTTTTTCTTTAAGTTAGATTGCATTATTAAAATAAACTCAACGAAAGTATGGAATTTGAAGAAAATTATATTACAAAATTTAAACTCCATTTGGTTTACAAGATTTATTTTAAAAAATAAATATTTATACGTTCCAGTCGACCCGTGCCTAATATTCCTCCTAGAATTCCGGAAAGGCCCTATCCCGGAAGACCCAACTAGTCATTTTAAATAAAAAACGAATTGAAAATCCATGAATAATATTATAAAATGGTGGGACCAAGTGATAAATTTTCTCAGTGGACAATAGCGATGACATTTTGAAGAAGCAACATACACGTTTTAATCACAATATTTAATTCGTATGTACGATCCTGGTGTACATATTTGTAAATGAGTAACCCAACGTGTTTTATATCTTAAAAGGCTACACAAATTCTATTTTTTGTTTATATAGTATAAAACTGATTAGTGTTTAGTATTTATAAGAAATTATATTTTATAACTTATTTCTTCTGTTTTCATTGATTTGTTTTATTATTCTTAGATTTATTATTTTCAATTATTTTGCAACTTATAACTTATTTTGTTGTGTATAATTATTGTACCCTCTGTACAAACTAGTCTTACCTGTAAAGAGTATTACTATTATAGGTAATTTAGTTAGAACAATTATTTTCCGAAAAATGTTTTTTATGAACGCTTATGTAATTTGAGAAATTGTAATTATGTATATAAAAACCTTTTTGTTTATATAATAAACTATGTTTTATACATTTTCTTAATTTGTTATTACTTTTTATAACTAAAACGAATTACTCTATATTCTCCATAAATAACAACACAATATTAATAATTTAATTAACTTCTTATTAAAGACATCAAAATATTTTCACTAAATAAAGTATTTATTTTATTCCTTACTTTCAAATGTATAATGTGTTACACCATCTCGAGCGTATTGCTTTGGTAATTGCCCAGAAAACATCTTGCAACGTTCCAACAACATATAAATAGCAAAAGTACCAAACATCACTCCCAAAAACTGAGTCCACTGTAGCCAGCCAGGTACTCTATGTTTTGTGGATACATCGTAACGCACGTCACTTATCAAGTCAGCCTCTGCGTGTATCTAAACCAAACAAATATCAACATTATGTAGAAATAATAACTAAAGAGAATAAGTTCACGAACTGGTTCTCCAAAATTTCTTTTTAATTCGGGATTATCCCAAGGATAAAATGGATCTTTCACATCGTCAGATATCATTGGCAGTTTTGGATAGTCACCACGTCCCAAACCATTATCTGGGTAGACATTATATTCTTCTGGTGATAAACCGTATTTGGTGGCAGCTGCTTTACGTTCTTCTGCTGTCTTGGGAAATGGCATAGGTTTATAATCTTTATACCAGTCTGAAAACATTACATAATTTAGTATCACTTGATTTTTGATAACTGATATAATAGTATTAAATATAAATGGACTTATTTACGATTTCTTATTGCTGTGAATAATACGGGATGATTTTTTAAGCATAGTTGTGTTAATTTTTGTGAGTTTGTTAAAGACATCTTCACAAATACAATTAGGTTATCTGACAGAACAGATTTGACATGTTGATGTTTACAATGCTGTATCCTCGAAAAATGAAAATCACTGACGTTGCTAAAAAAATATTCAGGAAAACCAAATAACTAATGCATTTTTGTTTAAAGTTTTATTTCATTCAGTATAATTTCTTATACCTAACAATAATTGTTTACTATATACTGGTTATCCTGCAATGAAGGGACCCGAGTTTGACAACACCCTGCGAGCACCAAGAATGTACCGCGTATTCTACCGGGGTAATACATAAAGTAGCCGGACCAAAACAGGCGATATGTTTATACTCTGTTCCAAAAGTAATAGCATGAAAAATAGAAGATGGTTTCAAAACATTTTATTGTAACAATAAAGGTTTGCATTACAAGTATTTTTATGTTATAATTTAAAATGGAAATAATGCATATTTTATTTATACCCAGTTAAATTAATATTCTTTACAAGTAACATTCCGGTGAAGCGAAACAATAATTATTTTACATTTGTACACACATGCAAAACATGAAACGTTGACGCACTAATGTAATGTTCCCATAATTAATATAAAGTCACATTTAGAAATGCACAAATAATAAAATGCAATTTGGGATATTATAATATTCTAATATTCGGGCACGGTAGGTAAAACGATCAAAAACAAATGTATTAATTGTATTAAGAGACTTTACAATTTCTATAAATTCCATGCAAAGAAAATAAGCATGAGGGTTTGGTTTAGATTGAAATTGAAAAATATACTGTTGGGAGCTTTATTTCATAAATTAAACGTAAATTCAATAATATATTGTTCTTAAAGTAGACACAAGTCAATACATCCGTAACTCACATAAACATAACCATAACATAACATGACAAACCTAAAGAGACATAATTGTACTCCCTCTTCAACACACATGAACTCTCTCCGACTTCAGAGTGGTCAACTTAAACTCTTATTGCTAACAATACTAAAGTAAATAGTAATAAAATTAAGAAGGACACTATTATTTATTGTTCCTGCAACACTCGCACATCAAACAAAACTATTCCAAAGAGCAAAAGTGCATTTTTTTTACATACACGTATAGCAGGCTACAAACCGTGGTATTTATTTCATTATTTTAGAACAGAGTATATCAAATATATATCAAATTTATGGCGGCCTGTTTTGGTCCGATTACTTTATGAATTGCCCCGGTAGAATACGCAGTGCATTCCGAGTACTCGCATGCTCGCATGGTGTTGTCATACTCAGGTCCCTTCAATGCAGGATAACCCATTTTCATATAGTAAACAATAACATTTTCTACTTATCAATAAAATAGTGAGCATAATAATGATCCATAGCTTATTTATAATTAATTCATCTGGGTAAGATCATTTAAAACAAATGATTATACTCTCATAATCATGCACACATATCCTTTCAGTGATGTTTTCCTTGAAAAACATTGGAGAAGTGTAATCTCCCGATCTGTCTGTGATTACTATTTAGAAGCCCAAAGAGTTAATCCCAACGATGTGCCCCCAGTTATTGCAACCCCTCATCATTATTTATTAAGTATACAGAGAGGGGGTGTAAGTTTTGTAGCCGTTTGTATGCAAGAGATATCTCCATTATTTGTTATTGAGTTTTTACATAGAGTTGTTGATATATTCCAAGATTACTTTTCTGATTGCACCGAAACCATTATTAAGGAGAATTATGTTGTTGTGTATGAGGTTCGTGGTCATTACTATATGAATTGTAAATTATGCTTTGAGTTTTTTTAGCTTTTGGATGAAATGTTAGATAATGGGTATCCTTTAGCAACTGAAAGCAATATTTTGAAAGAGTTAATCAAGCCACCAAATATTTTGAGGACTATTGCGAATACCGTGACAGGAAAATCAAAGCAAGTATTAATTTTGTTCATTTAAAACATTTAATGCCTTCATGAATATTTTTGTTAGTGTAAGTGGTACGTTACCTAGCGGACAGTTATCAAACATTCCATGGCGGCGAACTGGTGTGAAATACACTAATAATGAAGCTTACTTTGATGTTGTTGAGGAAGTCGATGCTATAATTGATAAAGGGGGTGCTACAGTCTTTGCCGAAATTCAAGGATATGTAAGTCAGAATCTCTTTTAACATTTTAAATATCTAGAATTGCTTCACAGATTGATTGTTGTATTAAACTCAGTGGAATGCCAGATCTTACATTATCATTTATGAACCCTAGGCTATTTGATGATGTCAGCTTTCATCCATGTGTCCGTTTTAAACGTTGGGAAGTACGTCTGGTCTAATATTTTAAAAGCTTTCCGTCTCACCTAATTTTGTTTGCAGGCTGAGAAAATTTTATCTTTTATACCTCCAGATGGAAATTTCAGGCTAATATCCTATCACATAAGTAGCCAAAGTGTCGTAGCTATCCCGATTTATGTTAGGCACAATTTATCAATGAAATCTGGGGAGCAAGGTCGTCTCGACATTACAGTGGGACCAAAGCAAACTCTAGGAAGAACGGTTGAAGGTATGTTTTGCAAAGTTAGTTATAATTTTATATAATTACTATATAAACTCTATATTAAAGGTGTAAAACTTGAAGTTATGATGCCAAAATGCATCCTAAACTGTGTATTAACGGCAAATCAAGGGAAATATAACTACGATCCTGTTTCTAAAATTCTTCACTGGGACATTGGTCGCATAGATGTTGCTAAACTACCCAATATTAGAGGATCAGTCTCAATAGCAACTGGTGCCAACACATCAGAAATAAACCCATCCATCAACGTTCACTTTATAATCAATCAACTGGCTGTTAGCGGTCTGAAGGTGAACAGACTAGATATGTATGGTGAGAAGTATAAGCCATTCAAGGGTGTCAAGTATATCACCAAAGCCGGTCGATTTCAGATACGAATGTGAATAATACAAATTAGTATTAGTACGTTGCTGATATCAAATTCCATTTTATGCTGTATGCATTTGTATTGTGTTTTAATTACGTTTAATGTATGTTATGCAAATTCATATGGAAATATTCTTATTACAAATGTCTTCTCATTTTGTAACCTTGTGTAATGTAGGATAGAGATTAGATATTAGAAAAGTACAACACGTTGTATGTTCAAAATATTTAATGTACTTGTTTTGTTTTTATTTTCTACCTTTATAATACAAATTATTATTGTGAAAAAATATATAATAGCTGTTTGTATAACAAAAATATTTCTGGGATATAAATAAAATAAGTTATTTTTTTTACGTTTTGGTCAACCAAAACTTTCATTTTGTATTATACCATCCAAATGAATATACCCAAAATTCCATCAATAAAACATTGTTGATTCAGGAAAGAAATTTGTTAGATTGAATCAGGGGGTGCACTAGTATAGGTATACTAGTGCACCCCCTGGTGTAAACCAGGGGTTTCTCGACCAATAGAGGGTTGTGAGTGCAAAAATTTATCTAATAGAGGGCTCTGAGTGTATAATTCTAGAGTTCTGCATAGAGTGTTTGAGTATTTTAAATTTATATTATAATTGAGAAGAAAAGTGATGACGTCGATTTGTTTTGTTTGGAAACCTTTGCAGTGCCGCCAACAGCACAGAATGATTAAAAGAACGATATTTTTTATCATTTTAGGCTGTCTAGGTTTCCAAACAAAAGAAATAACCTATTAATTTTAGCCAATCTGTTATTTACATGTGTTTGGATCTTTCTTTATATTGTATTTATTTTCTATTTCAATAATTTAATTATTTTTAAAACAAAAAAATTGTCTACATAGTCCTCTCACATGTTGCCGTTGGCAAGACTATGCAGGTTTCCAAACAAAATTTACGTCACACTTTTCTTCTCAATTCCTTTAGTTGTTAGTAGCTCTTTTGGTTTTTAATTTGTGCGTATACTTATTGTTAAATTATTATCGTCATCTTTATTATTATTATTAGTATTTTCATTATTGTGTATTTCGCCAGAAAAGATTGACTTTTTCCAAATTAATTATGTGGGAGGAGTAACCCGAACAGTGTGTTTATTGCATATCGTCTGGTAAGCAAAAAGGTTAATTCGAAGTGTAAATATAACCCTTAGGAATACGCTAATCGAAATTGTCAATGCGTGTTTTTATGCAATTTGTACGCTCACTTTCTGAACAGAATTATATGTAGTTGGAAATAAAATATCTTCTACTTAAAAATCAGCACGGCAGAATGCATACACTTTTGGGTACATTTTGTGTAGGACCTTGTGCGAAAGAAAGCTTGCATAGAAGAATGAATAGAATTATGCATCCTGTCAAGTTTGAAGTATCTGAAACCCAACTAAACAGACTAGCGCGCCAAGTCTGTTTAGTTGGGTCCGCAGATCACTAGAGGGACTTTTCACTTTTCAAGTCTAAACCGTTATGAATCTTGCAGGGCTGCTTCAACTTTGGAATTTAGATCGGATTTTCGGAGGGGGAAGGGGCATATATGGCATTTTGAATATAAACAAAATAAAATTGTATTAAAAATAGTTCAAAACTATATTTTCACATAGGCAACCAAAGATGCAAATGTTATTTGAACTTTATTGTCATTGTATTCTACATAAATATTTTAAAATTTTATAATGTTCTAATATGTACATATCAAAATATACATATGTACATATTAGAACATTATAAAATTTTAAAATATTTATGTAGAATACAATGACAATAAAGTTCAAATAACATTTGCATCTTCCTGAAGTTTGAAAGGATGAATATTGTTAATTTATTACGATAAAACGTATTCCATTACATTTATTTGTCAACTAAACTACTGGAATAAAACCATTTATTGAATACCATCGTCCAACATCACTTTTAATTTTCTCGGGAGCAGGTATGCTCGGGTGTTTAATAATGACGTTTCGTAGACGTCAGATGTATTCCTCTCTCGAATAGATCGTTGGCGAAAACGTGAAATTATAACATAACCCCAGCATAATTTGAGGTATAAGCGAGATTATAAGCGAATATTCTACATCCAAAGATCACGTAATTGCCGTATCCATTTTATGCAGTTTAATAGTTAAACATATGTATATTTCCCTATATGTAATTCATTAACCCAGCACCATCCTTAAGCAAACAAAAACAAATCTCATAACCTACAATTGACTAAAGTTGCTCAATTTGCGCGAACAGCCAGTGGCGGGGACATAAAAGTATACACAAAATAAATTTTTCCCGAGTTGGCAAAAGTATGTCTTATGTGTAGGTACCTTCACAAGCAGCAGACTTTACAAAATCAAAAATTTCCCCATATGCTTTTACTGAATCGTTTACGTGACATACATATCCTGTACAAATTCTTTTCGCTTACGGGCTAAGAAGTAGAAGGTTGTTAAGCGAATCGATCGCTTAGCGAGGAGTTCCTACTTAAAATTCCTAATTATTATATTTGTGAACTTGGTCGTACAGAGTTACCGATTTTATTTTATGAGTCAACAAGATAAAACCGCTAAATATTCAACATGTTTTATTATAAACATCAATAAACGCCTTGAATAAATACGTTTTCGAGTACGCAAGTAGAAATCGCTAACACAGGTCTACCTACACATGCAGCCCAATTGCGTACGTTTAGCGAAGGTGCTGCGCTTTTTCTTTTACCTCTTTTACCTTCCGCAGAGTCACAGTTCTCGACCGGTCGTCGCTAGGGCTACAGCAGACGCCGAGGGGCTAGGAAAAGTGTTGAAGAGTAACACGGTTGATGAAGTGGGTGGTAGCGTCAGCGACCTGTCCGTCTGAGCGGATAGTGAGAAATAGGCTTGGGTATCGTTAGCGATACACACGTTCCTAAAAGCCGTCTTATATGTATAATTACTTCCTCCGGTATTCCGTTTTAAATAAATTAAGTAGGATACCGCTGTTTCCCAACTATGTTTCCAACATATCACAGACATAAAAAAGAATCAGCATTTCTGTCTAACAACGGTTATTCGTA
>JARFOC010000155.1:67038-82843 GCA_031763485.1 Osmoderma eremita
AATTAAATTTACCTCAGACTCGAGTATGTAGAACTTTACATCGAGACAGGTTTAAATCACAAGATTCATGTTACCCATAGTTTAGTACCTGGTGATAATTTAAGACGACTGGGGTACTGAAACTGGTTAGTGGGAAGATTTTTTAAACAAAATCATCAGATCAATCAAAATTTACGACTTCTGGAATACGGAGCACTATTGGACATTAGAAAATCCCAGGCAAAAGAAGGCAAGGACACCTCAACAACATTGTTTTGATGGGCATTTTGGAAAACCGTCTCATAGGACCAGTTATGTACGAAGAAACATTAAATGGGGAAAGATGCTTAAACCTTTTTCACACATACGTATCTAACTTCTCAGATAACAATATTCCATTAGATCAACTACAGCATCTATGGTGGCCATAAGACGGCGCACCGGCTCACAGTGCGAAATAGAAGAGTTGTTGTAGAAATAGTGGAGTTGTTAAAATTAATATTTGTAAAGATCATATCCCACAAGACATTGAAGAACTGCCTTCGATATAATTCCTAGAAGAACCATGCAAAAGACAGGTCAAAATGCCGGAAACCGTGCGCGATTGCGTATTAATCAAAATGGCCAGATATTTGAACATTTATTGTAATTGTTGGTTCATTGTTTTGTTTTTTATTATTACTGTTATTGTTATTTTCATTTGTTGTTACAAATCAGGTGCCAAGCTTACATAAACTTTGCAAAACACACCTCTAATTTACCATTTATAAAATATCCCATTCATTTTAATTCAAATTCTTGTTAACATAATCATTACGCGGCGTGTTAAACAATCCATTCTCGAAGTTTCTACCAAGATCTAGAAGAATGGTTCGATGTGGTTGTTGTCGTTCTGGATACAGTTGTAAATATCTTGTGCTCTCTATTGTTGTTTTTCGGATCGATAAATAAACAATACTTAACATATTTCGTTTCTTTTCGTTGGTGTACGACATTTTTCTATTACTAACGAACGATAATTGAAAAGTTTGATAGTTTTAAATTTCACGGCTACCTTATTTAATATTCAAATGTTTTCTTGGTCAATAAAACCATAATATCAAAACTTTTTGTCAACCTGTTATACATGGTTCAAAGCAGAAAAAAACTATTTTTGCGGTGTCAAAGTCCAATATGGCGCCGGTAAGAAATAAGAAAGTTGATGATGGACAGAAGGAATCGAAACGTCATATAAAAATTTCGAGTACATTATTAGATAGAAGATCAAAAGTGACCCTGACAATGTGTTTTTAGTTTTTCTCTGCCGAATAAAACTGAGATAAAAGACGAAAATGGTTTTTTTTTGTTTTTAAAAAAAATCTCGAACATCATTTGTCTCAGGCTTATTTTTTCTTCGGATTTATAAGAAACAGAAAATGTAGCAACCTTGCCAAATTTAAACCTACCCTCTATCTCCAATAATAAGCGAGATCCCCATGGTGAGGGTTTATAATTATAATTAATATAATTAATAACTTCTGTTGATACTCCTCACAAAAATAATAATCAGAGAAGTAATGTTCTTTCACTTCGCTCGAATTTGTGAAAATATTGGAGGAATTTTTAACACCAGAGCTGCAAAAATTTAAACGATATGGTGTGAGGACCTGGATGCTGCGGGACCATACCTCAAACATGTCCATACTCGCGGTTAAAATTGTATTAAAGTTTAAAGTTATAAGATTGAACTAAACTTTGTAGAATTATATTTCATAAATGACAATGTAAATCGGTATTTGATCATCGACGATTATTTAGTGGAACATTATATTAGTCAAAATGCTACTTTCAAGCGATTTAGACTTGACAACATTGACCCTTACGTAACTCCCAAAATATCAGTCTTTTTATACAAATTCTATTACAGACTGTCTTACCTTTTGCTGTAGTCTCGGCTTGCCTCCATGACAATTGGCACTTCCAATTTCCTATCCAAAGCGTACATGACAATCTATCTGGAACCTTTGTATTTACAGACACTTTTTAATAAAAATTGAGATGTGGTATACTTACCAAATATACAGAGAGAGCAACAATTCCCGAGAACCAAATAATCCTCCAATTTACTAATTTTGTTTTAACGGTTGACTTCGTTAACTTGTAGTATATGTTGCTAATAATAATTTCGATAGCGTACTGAATCAGTGATTGGATGCATGTTATGAAACAATAATTAATGTTTTTTAAAATAAAGAAAGAACAAATTGATTTGATTTATTGCGTATTTCGTAAATATTGGTTTGTAAGAAATTTCTATAATTTTATTTCATAAATTATATAATGCTATATATATATATTATAGAATAATAGTTTCTTTCTGCAATTTAGAAACTTCAATTCCAAGTTGGTAGCGCAAGGAATGACACACCAAGTGAATTAATTTAAGTTGGCAGCATTTTTAGTCACGTGGTTTTTGGCAAAAGTCTAATTTTGGATGACATTTGAAAAAAATGTTCAGACATATCGATTTTTGTTTCTTAAGGATCAATTACTGGTATAAATTAATTCTTTCTTCCACCACCTTTTGATTTATGACGTCATCAAGTAATCTTTTTAATTGTCTAAGTTTTTCTAATACTATAGTATCATATGACGGAGTGATAATAAACGGTTTCTAAAATAGCAAGGTGCAAACATTCAAACAATGATTTGTTATTGTAACTTTTCTTTGCAGTTACTCTGTATTTGATATTTTTTGTTCGGCTCACTGTACACACGTCATCTTTAAGAAAAAGTTTATTGTTTGGTCTTGATGTGGGAAAAATACTTCTTTTCTGTGTCAAAACAAACTAAAACAATAAAAACGCTTTTTTTTATTTTTAAAATAGCTCCGTTTATTTTACTTTTACAAAAGAAATCATCCCATACAAAAAAGGCACATACGGTTTCCGCTTAATAAAACATCGTAGACATGCAACGGTGTTCTTATATACCGTTCATACAAAATTGAACACAATTCGAAATATGTTCTATGTCTAGTTTATTTACTACACCTACAAGATATTTTTATGTGTAAATACCTCAATATAGAAAAATCATTCGAAAAACCCTCCAATCTACACGGAAAATTTTGAGGGCTTTGGGAAGTCGTTTTGGCATGAAGTATGGAATTTCCGGAACGCATCAGTATAGTAGAAAAAGAGAGTTGTTCGTGTAATATACCCTTAACTATTTATATATCATATTATATACTTACATAATAAACTAAACAAAGAATTATTACCTAATACATCACATATCATGTATCAATTAATTTAATTAAAAATTATGTATAATATATATATAAAATAATCATTCGCATCAAATATAATTACATATATCCTAAATACAATATTTTTATTAATTTTATTTATATGTTTTTATAGGAAAAAATAGATGACAGTTACAGCATTAAAATGATGATGATTATGATAGTATAGGAATGACAGTACTACAATACAAAATAATGATTTTCTTGGATGTACTTTTTAGTTTCAGATCTATCACAGAGAATACTTTTCGCTCATTCTATAACATACATAATATCCATTTAAAAAAAGATCTCAAAGATGCATCATCGTTATGATAAAATTGCACGTTCGTCATTTGTTAATAGAAGAAAAAACACAAATAAAACAAAACAAAATTAGAGAATAAATGTTAAAACATGGCTAACTAAAATACTAGTTATTTCATTCAGCGAAAAGCGAATCTGTGAAATATGCCATTCATAGGATTTATTTTGTTTCTCCTTTTGCGGTTTTTTTTTAAAATAAGGCATTTGTTTAAATGAGGAACAAACAAAGATTAGGATGATGATAGATCACGCTCTAACCTAATGAGAAAGAATGGCAGTACAAAAGCATATACGTATGCTTGCTAATGCTACGTAATAGTAATAATTGTAATTTAAATAATTATTTTTGTTTGATTTATACAAATAAATAAACAAAAATACATGTTATACCATTATAATAAATGTGGGAATGACAAAACTTGAGCATTGGTCGAGGTTATTATTGTCTGATTATAAATGGATGAACATATGTAGACTATCCCAAAACTTTCGTTTTTATAAATAAAATCATAAAAAATAAATACCTTTGTGAAGTTTACAAAGAAAACTGCAAAAGATATATATTTGTTTATAATTCACATGCTCACACAAGTTCTAAATAACAGTTTGATATGCGATACCTCGCAATTTAGCGCTTGTTTTATTTATATTAGAAATTAAAAACTTGTTTAGAATATTAGAAACAAAAAAATAATTGTGAGGTACTTCCTAGGCAATAATTATTCACAAAAGAAAAAAATTGGGACACCCCACATATATTTGAAATTAAGAAAAATATTTTACTTAGTTTTAAACAAGATCACTATTTTTTGTCGCCTCTATCAATGACTTAACGGTGCACTTTTTACACTTAAATTATTACATCATAGTAGGCGGGATTTATCGATTTATTTTATAATAGAAAAAAGTATCGTTATAGACAGTCTTTCATTTACGTTTTGTTTATTCTTTCCCTTCCATTGAATTTAATTTTTTTTTTGAAACTGTTTCTTCATCACAGCAAAGCAATTAATTATACGTATTTATTTAGAGGAATTATAATTATTAATAGTAAAAAAATAATGTGTATATCTTGTTACGATTTTTGGTCCCATGTATTTTTCTATATAAATATAAAAATTTTGTATTAGAGAAAACGGAATGATACTGAGAATTTTTTAAAAATTAATTCGTTTAATTCGGCACGTTTCTTTTTATTATTTAAATCGGTCTTAATCGCCAGAGATTACGATGCACTATTCAAAAAAGGATAAAAATTATATGTTACCTTGTTCGCACTATGTTAAATAGGTGGCGCCACATACAACAAGCGCGCTTTTTATTCGATTTGCGTGCTGATTTTCTATAACCGCATCGTTTTGTTTGTTGTTTTTCATTTTCGATTTTTCTTGGTTTTATTTTTAGTTGAATATAGTTCGGCCACGAATGCGAGGGGTTATACCGACGCTTTTCCTTCTAATTTCGCTGCGATATCCGTGACTACCTCCTTATAGATCAAGGGGTCGATGTTCTTGCCCAACTGGTACAGGATGAACCAATCTCCGATGTTGCAACGGCGTCCGATGGTTTCGACGCTATCTTGGGGAGCTAGACGAGACCTTGCACGCAGTAAATAGAGCCTCAATTTGGGTCCTGTGACGACAGCTAGTCGGTATAGCAAAGAAATTCCCGACAGGACGCTGAGGATGACGAACCAGAACCAAAGGAAAACGTAGATCTTCTCGTTGACGATGTTTAGGGGTAAGACGCACAAGCCGTCGAACTTCTGCACCGAGCCGGAAGGACCGTATTTGTGGAAGGTGCATTTTGTAACTTTCGGAAATACTCTGGCCATTGGGTCTTCACGTTCTTCCGGTTCCATCTCCGTGAACCTAAGCACATCTCGACCGTAAGTGCTAAATTCACCATCCAAAAAGAAATCCATGAAAAAGATTTGTCCCACCACATTGACGAAGTTTAGAATTTCACAGATAAAGAAACGGTAAGCATAGAAGTTTTGCATGTGTAGGTTTGTCGCAAAATAATCCACAATTAATCTTTTCCTATCGTCTTTAGCTTCTCGGTTCACGATAGGACAATTTAAATCAAGCACCAACATTTTTATACGACCACCTTCCCAAGTTTTCCACAAGTACCGTGGGACGTAAAATAGCATGGCTTGGAAGAATAGCGTGAAGCAAACCCACTGGTAGTACTTATGGTACTTCACTTCGTCTTTTCCGTCCACGTGGCTCGCTACACCTGGCTGTACCATGTCGTTTCCTACACGACCTGTGAGTCTGTTTGGTATGGTGAAGGTTGAATAAATCCAGCAGTAGGTGTCCATAATATTCATTGGGATATCGTCCACTATACAATCTATTGGGTCACCAATATATTGCCTACTCGTCACCAGCAAAGAGAAGGCGATGAGTATGATAACGGTGGCCTTGTAATGCAGACGGAAGACATTGTTGTCGATACAGACAGAATCGATCTTCAACAGCCCCTTAACGGAGCCGAACACATCAAACATTGTTCTGGTTCACTCGAATTTGACGCACAAAAAGTAAAACTACTATATATATATTTAAATATCACAGTTCTCCGATTAAAATTATATTTTTTTATTGGTGAAATTGATTCTATACGCTATTATCACACAAATTTTGATTCACACGCGTTCTCCTAAATATACAGCATACTACACCGCGTCGCACTAGCACACGCTAACGTTTGAGGACATAATGAACTCGGGACAGAGTGGGGTCTCTCAAATCATTGGTTCTCCCCTCCCCCTCCGCGGTTCTCTTCAACGATTCCACAGTCCGTTGAGTCGTCGTTAGCCTCGATTGTAACGAACGCACGACCGAGGATACTCGGTAGGGATGCGGTTGCAATGTATCGGCTACCCGAAAAGTTTTTTCTCTTGTTTTCGGGGAATTCAGGAATTTTCACAAATTAAGATTAAATTTCCGCGTACAGTCAAAACATTGTTCACGTTTCACGGTCAGTCTGTACGCAAGTAGGTTTTACAAATTTGTACGCATATCTTACTCATTTGCGATTTGTCATTTGTAATCATAATGAACTTACAGTTACTCATAAATATGTTGTTAGCTTACTAACCCATATAACAAAAATAGTAAAAAAAAAACCCTTACCACCTCAACTAAGTTGCCGAAATACGTATCCAGGAGTTCTTCACTCATCGAGGTGGTAAGGGTATTTTTTTATTTCTTTTTTACTATTTTAAGCCACCGTATCCAATTTTGTAAACCCATGTAACGTTTAAATATTGTGTGCATAGATACATGATATAGGTAAACTGAAAGTAATTCTAGGCGATTTTAGAAAAGAATGAGCTGTTAAAACTTAATAACAACGGAGGAAATATAGCTTGCGAAAACATCGCTGCTGCTAATGACAGCAGAACGAAATAGTAAATTAATGATTGGTTGGGTATCTACTAGGCTCGTATACAATCACGCCTACTTTTTACTATAGATCGTCTCAACCTCCGCATGTAGTATGGTGTATAATAGCAACTTCTATCTCTTACTCTCCTTAATTGCTCTCATTATCGCTACATACATTTAATAACAGTTTTCACAGCATTAATGGAGCCTGTATGGAAAAAACGGCGTAAGGGAGAAAAATTTAGCCAGAAGGAGAAGTGTATGATTGCAAATGCTTTAAATTATTTTAATAAAACTGTGAATATGAGTGCTGCCGTTCAAGAAGCAAGTAAAGCTTTGGTTTGCTCAGAGCTTACAATATATAACACAAAATAGGAACAACAAATTGGTTCATTATCAAGACCAAAAAACCCCAAGAAAAAGAAAGGCATACAACTAAATGACCGATTACAAACATATGATTAGAACACGCAAGCACCCATTCGACGTAAAGTGCATAGTCTTTTTTATACAGAATATGTCACCTACATTAATGCAATTCTTGCTGATGTCCATGCTGATGATGATCTCCCTAACTTCAGTCGAGCAACTTTACATAGATTGTTACATGATATGGGTTTCGAATTTAAAAAAGTATACTCATCGAACGAGACGACATTATTCGCTTGAAGCACAAATACTTACGAGAGATCAAGAAATTTTGAGAAGAAGGTACAATTTAGTTCTTGCTATTTGACATTTCTGTAACTTTCAGGTCGAACTATAATTTAAAAATGGCAATTCAGCTAATAAATTCACTCATTAATAGCAGCACAAAGCAAGATTAGACTGTTAAACCGGCTAGGAATAGTTTTGACAGTTCTGTAGAATTGCACTGTTTTCATTTGAGACAAACCAAGCCTACTGCGATTTTTAATGCAAGAAAACTGTATTACGCGTATTAAAATAAAATCCCTCGTAACTTTTTGAGTATTCATATTAGGGCAAAAGTGTATTAGGGCTTTTAAATTAAATATCATATTGTCTTTCCAAATATTGAAAAATATACAAGGTGTTCAATTTAAAAAAAATACTAAATTTTAAATTATCTTAAAAACCCATCATTCAATTGTTTTTTCTCAATTGCACCTTAATCAACACTAAAAACACTGAATCATTGCTAATTTAATCGAATCTGTAGCATTAATAATAAGAAAGTTAGAAATAGTACCCCGAAATTTTTAATAGTAAATAAAATAGCCGACAAGCTTTTATCTAAGGATTAAGTACTGGTTTGAAATCCCCAACCGCGCTTCGACCTTGTTTTGCATTAGTTTATGCTGGTGATGATAACGGATTTGTTCCTGGTGCTGAATATACATTAGCTTTCAAGAAAAACACTGCTGATGTTCATCAGGAGATGGATTCAGACACATACGAGGATTGGTTTATTAAAAATTGCTTCCAAATATATCGCAAAAGTCAGTGATTGTTCTCGATAATGCTTCCTATCAATGGCTGCGTTCAGGCGACACAGCAGCTACAAGTCAGCACTCAGCGCTTTTAATTCGCGCTGAGTAGGATTTGCACCCGCTGGAACATTTACAATAACTTAGCGTGATCCAGCGTATCCGTTCAATAATGCGCTGGGACTCAGCTACTTAGCTGCTGTGCTCCCTGAACGCAGCCATTATCATTGATTAGCTCCGTGAGAAATAAACGCTAACCACTGAGGATATGCTAAAAAAGGGACTTGCTGTTTTGTATGTATGATTTAGTGTATTACATATTAAATGTTAGAATAGAGCGCTATTCTCCGAATTCATTCAACGACTTTTATATTAATTAAATATTAATTGTAAAATGAACAAGTACATTATCTCCCTAGGTGTCTCTCATGGAAGTCGTTGGAAAGTTCTAAAGAAAAATATACGCATGATGCAACATGATTTCCAATCTTTCCAATATGGATATATGAATAGTCAAAATTGTAGGACATGGTCATGAGAAAATTATCATAATTTTGAGGAATGCAGTTTGTCACCAATAAAATTTGGTGTTTGGGTTACGTTATCAAAACGACCAATTATTGGACCAAGATTTATATTACAACACCGTAAATGCAGAGAGATAACGTAATTATTTGTTAAAGCCATTTATTGACGAGCTACACGATCATGAGATTATTGATACTTTCAACATGATGATGCGACAGCGCATGCATCTTTGATAGTATCAATAGAAAAGTGCAACTTTGCATTTTAAATCAAGGCATACATTTTGAGTGCATGTCATAAAACAATTAATGTTTTTAAAAATTCATAAATAAAATTTTAAATTAACTGGTTTTGCCTACCTAATGTATATACTGTTTTGCAATAAATTTCTATAATTTTAGCTTATTTCATAAATGGTCACCTTTGCATAAAGAAAATAATACTACTGTGTTACTAACCACCAAATATAATTTTATAGAAAAACGACAACAAAATGTCATATTCTTTTAATGTACATAATAATTGAAGTAAAAATTGATCATATTTTTCCTATGACACTTTCAATTTTTGATTACTTGAAAGAATTAAAGAGAACTGTACAAGTGAAGTGACTCTGTCAGACGGGCTTAAGTTGGCTTCCTATTGAGTACGAATACTTTTGAGGTGTGATTTTTAAACTGTTGCTATCAATTTTCATAAAAAATTCTGCAAAAAAAATGAATCCTTTTTAGAATTATATATTTCTTAACTACTGTTTGAATGTGAATATATGCATGTATTTGGAAGCAATTGTATGTATGGTGGGTTAATATAAAGCCCGCGACGATAGAATATCTCTGTTATCTGATTTTTTGCGCATTAGCTAAACCGGAAAATCTGGGCATATCCCACTTTCTAGCTCGGCGTATATTGTTTACGTGATACGATAAGAAGGAAGGTTCTAATGAAAGGAAAGACGATAAAGATGCGATTAGATACCGTTAACAATTCTCTCTAAGTAAGTGCTCTCCTGTCGATTATCAATATTTTTTATGAGCTTTGTTATTAATGTAAATAGCGCATCTATCAGCTGATGACAATTCAATTTCCTGATATCATAATTTTGACGTGCATCACGTCATCAAGATATGATTGCAATTCCAGTTTCGATTTTGCAAAATTGTTAAATCTTATTTTAGATAATTTTTTCAAATATGATGAAAATTTCTTTATTATAAATAGTAAAGGAATATCACAAAGGGAGAGTGTGAAATCTCTTGGAATACATTTCGCCTGAAGGAAATGTAATTATATTTTTCAAACGTAAGCAGATGGGCATTAGGTCAGTATTGGATCATTGGTTTTCAAGTTAGCTAGTTGGGCTAGTTAGTGTGTTAGTATAGAGTTAGTTATTAAAAGGAGAGCTAAATATTGATTTGTTATAACTATAAGGAAATGACCATTAGATAATTTCCCTGCATGTCAAGTCTTTGTCCATCTGCAGAAACAAAGTAATAGAAAAACTTTATGGACTAGAGATCTCCCAAGAAACTAATAGGGTTAATAAAGTGTACATTAGCTAATACGGAAGCAGAGGTCAGAATAGGAAATGAAACAACGAGAAGTTTCAGACGTGAAGCAAGCTGATTCGTTATCTCCTGTACTATTTAATTTAATCTTGAATAGAATAATAGCAAAGACCATGGCACAGTACTTAATAATAACGCATAGTTACAGGTACAGTTATAATAGGGTATGCCAATGACGTAATAATAACCAGCAAAACAGAACAATTTACCATGCTCCCCCATATTGTTCGCACCATGTGGGAAAAGTTTCTATCTTTTGTTACATTCACCGTGTAACAGAAAACAATTCTTTTCTTCTAAAATATTATTTTATGATGTTTCGCCACTATTTATTTATTTAGGATAAGTTTGAGAATTGTTTTCCTGTAGATTCTAGTCAACATCTGCCGCGCATCATAAAATTTCTCCTTGAACTAAGCAATAAACCGATTTTCATTTATTATCGAAAATGCCGACAGTACGAATACACCATCACTTTACTTGCACCTAGTAACAAACATCCTAAACAAAACAGATAAACAAAAACCTCTTTGTTCGGGCATACAGAAGATATGCATTTTAATTATTTGAATTTTAAATTATATTTCATCTCTCTCTTATTAAATATAGTGTTGCCACATATCATTTTAATCCGTATTACATTGCAATTTCTCTGAACGAATTAATACGTAATTAACCCGTGATTCAACACAGTAAAGCTTTGTTTTCACATAATATTTTTAAATGAATATTTGCCGGCCTCTGATTGGTTGAACCCTTCGCCAGTCCAGGTAGTTTTTCAAGTATTTTTCCGGAGAAAATTCCCAAAGCAAGGACAGTTTCCTTCTGGAGTTCCCTTTGGACAGTTCCCTTCGGGAGTTCGTTTCGGCTACTCGCGACAACAAGTGACTTCGTCTGATCGAAATGCGACAGCGGTTTTTCTCTACCGATCAGGACATCAACTGAGTTTCTCTCCGTCCGCACCAGGACACCCAATGTTCGTCTTTGTCCACCTCGCGACAAGACAACATCTCGTCTTCATCTGTCCAGATAAGACCCCGGAACTCACCTCTCCGTCCCTTCGAGACGGGGAAAAACAGTTCGTCTAACTCCGATCACGACAAGGCAGCGTTATATTTTTTTATAAGTGCCATGTGGTACATGTTAAGTGCTACCTACTCCGTTTGGAAGCCCATTCTTCATGTTAGGAATCCCTAAGTCGCCCACGTACTCACACATGGTCAAACAGCTAAGTATTTCAAATCGTATCGTTCTAAATTCTTTTATTCTAACTTTTTCACAACATCAACATCAGAGGTGATCCAACTCGTACTGTCGCAACCGTGATTAACTTAGCGCGCAAGCATTGATCATTCATATCGGTTATTAGTAATGATCTATTTTAATTTTTAAACCATAACTTTTTTCTTTTTTTTTTTCTTTAGAAGAAATATACTTTTTAGGGGAAACTTCTGTTGTTTTACTGTATTTAGTTACCAGATTCCTCAACTTTTGTTTAGCAATTACATTATAAATGATTACTTGATGTTAGGCATGTTTTATCGCGTTTGCATTTTATTATTTCACACATAAGTAATACTAATTCAAAACGAAATTATTTAAAGCATCAAGGTTTGAATTACCTAAATGAGCTCTTTCCGGCAAAATGTGTTTGAACGGAAAGTAATGAGGGCATCTTAGGGTCTGCAAATAACAGGGATAACAGCTATCGGAGAAAAACTGATAAGTAGCTAAATGATGCACTCGGTAGCGTACGATATGTGAAGGTGGTAAGATCAAAAGGATTTGCGCACGTAGAGAGAAACGAGGAGAAGGGAGCGATAAAAATAATGACTAACTTGAATGCTAAAGCTACAACGCCATAGAGCCAGACCCAAGAGCAGCTGTAAGCAGGAAATACTTACAGACTTTCTACAAATGGAAGTACAGAACTGGAGAAACCAATGTATGGACGGACACCTATGGAGTACAGTATTACAAAAAGGGAAGGGAAAGCCAAAGCGAAACCCAAAAGCAGCTGTGCGCAGGAAATACTTACAGTCCTGCCACAAATGGAAGCACAGAACTGGAGAAACCAATGTATAAACAGACACCTATGGAGTGCAGCGGTACAGGAAGTGAAGGCAAGCATAAGATTGTAAGAGAGAAACGGCTGATCCCCTTCCAAAAGCATCAGGATCATCCTACGGATGGCCCATGACCCATAGGGATTTTCACAGATATTATACATACATATAAGTAAAATTATACCTATTGTCTATCTCTGATGGACAGATTGTGAAACTACATGGAAGCTGAAAAACAAACAAATATGATGAAGATGGGTACCATCTGGTCACGTCGCAAAATTTATGGTTTGGTTTTAGTAAATCTGTAATTTCCACCGTGATTTCATTAAATGCTGCTCATTAAGATTAGTTTGTAAATTTAATTTGGAAATATGTTGCCTCTTCATTAGTAGGTATATATCGCAGCATTAGCAGTAACTTGGTTCATGGATAATAAGGAATTTTATAGCATTGCAATGGTCAAATAATAGTACCTTAACATTTTTAAAACTAGGTGTATAGTAAATACATTCGATTAAGTACGTGAGGATCTAGATAGTCTGATGACAGATTAAATTGTTCCTAAGCAGAAACAAAAGATAAAAGCAGGAAGTATTTGAATTTAATAAGTATAAATTAAATCGTCAATTTTCCAATATTAAGGTGTGTCACAGTTCCTATAAAAATATAGCTTATCAACTCGACGTAAATTAAATTCTAGAACTACTGTGGTAAGCTTCTTATTGTGTAAGTTTTAGGAGCATATTTTTTTTTTCTGAACATTCCGTTTCATTGTTTAACACGGTCTATTTTTAATCTTAAATAAACAATTATCTTACTCCAACGATAACAATTAAGGGCACGATTATTTAATCTTAAAAGCGGAGTAGATATTGTACAAAAAATATTAATGTTTATTTCAAATCATGGCAAATCGTATACTTACTGCTAGAGGTATGATAAGATTAGATGCTTATTCATTAACATCTTGGAAGTAGAAATTTGGAGGCGTTATTTATGATATTCTGGAAATCCAGACATCTTTTGTAATGTTTCAAGATATTGCCATTTTTCTATTTTCTTTCAGACGCTTGAAGAAGTGGTTGTTGATAGCGTGGTTATTGGTAGTGGTATTTGTTAGTAGACACTGTTAAGTCGTATTTTAAACTTTTCATGATTTTCTACTCAAAATCTACCCAAGAATGGATATTTGTGCTAAGACAAATAACGGAAAAAATCATTAAACCCAATCGATCATGCGTGAAATTGATCTGGAGAAAGCTTTCGACAGTGTTTCAAGACCAACGATATGGGAAGTGTTGCAATCAAGAAACGCCAGCAATAAAATAATAGAAGTGATGAAAAGTATATATGCAGAAACTTTAAACATTGTAAGAATTGGAGGTTTAACAGAAAAATTCAAAACAAGGAAAGGGGTTAGACAAGAAGGTATACTCAGTCCTCTACTCTTTATAGCACTAATGGACGAACTAGCACGCAAGGCAAAGAGTAGATATAAGAACTCCTATATTGGGTATAGAAAGCTGACACCCATATCAGTCAACGAACTTCTGTACGCAGACGATTTAATTTTAATTGCAAACGAGAAAAAGGAGCTAAGAAACAAAATAGAAGCATGGGTTGAAGCGCTAAAAGAGTACGAATTAAAAATAAGTATAAAGAAGACAGAAGTTTTGGGCATAGGACGCAATACTACGAATATAGTCATAGTAGTAGAAGTGCTACAAGAAACTCAACTTAGTAAATACCTTGGATCCATGTTTGAAGGGAAAGGTAGCCTAGAAAGAGAAATTAATAATAGAATAACAAACACTAATAAAATATACAGAGTATTATATAACACCTGCTTCAACAAAAAGAAATTAGTAAAACAACAAAGATTAACGTATATGAGTCCATAATAGCATCTATACTTATGTACTCCTCTGAATCATGGACTCTAACAGAAAGACTGAAAAGTAGAATACAGGCTTGCGAAATGACAATATTGAGAAAAATAGAGAGTGTAACAAAGCTAGATAAAATAAGAAATGATGAAATCAGAAGGCGTTTAAAGATAAAAAGTATAATTAACAAAATCGAGACACAACAATTAAGATGATTTGGTCACGTAGCTAGAATGGGAGAAGAAAGACACTCAAAAATGATTTGGGATACTAAAGTACAGGACAAACGGGCCAGGGGTAGACCCAAAGTTACGTGGAATGAAGGTATAAGGAAAATCTAAGCAGACAGGGGCATTTCATGGACTGAAGTTAAGACAATGGCAGCAAATAGAAGGAAATGGAGAAGAATAATTACCTCTACATCTCGGGTAGAACAGGAGATGATTATTTTCAAAAATCTTCATTGTATCTTCTTCTACATAAGAGAATAGGTTTTAGATGTAGAAGGTCGGTTAATTGATACATACTCTATTTGAACGTATGTACATAAGCAAAAAGCATAAAGTTAGTGTCTGATAAGTTGTAGAGATCTCAAATGATGATACTAAGTACATACATAAAGTTCAAACTCAGACGTAATATCAGGAATGCGGGTATTAAAATTTAGTTTTCAATCAAACGTAATACTCACATCCTTAATAGAAATACATTGCTGAGACAATAGCTGAAAATTATTTTCGTTTGGAAATGAAGAAAGTTTACTGACATCATAGCAAGGTTCGAACTGATAGAGTTGTTCTTGAACTTGAAAGCAGTCATTTAAGCTGTTGATTCTAGTAGGTATATAATTTTAAATCGTTTTATGAAGCAAGTTGAGTATATGTGAGTTTTGAGCACGAACCATTACATTACAATAAAAACCAACCATTACAATAAAAAATAATAACAGCCCCGGATTACGACGTTGGAGCATACCAGAATCAGCAACAAACGTACACGAGTCATCCGTGTTTCTAGGATGAGAAATAACACAGGCATCAGGCATATATATACATATATATATGGCTCGACACCCCTAACGGAGCTTCGCCGCTTCCATACGGAAGCTTTCTAGATCCTCTACGACTGCATCAGGGCCAAATCTTCTACACTACCAAAACGCTCTCCTTTACTCTGGCTGTTACCTCCCTCCATTTCCTTCTGTCTTCAACAATCGTCCTCCATCCTGTCTTTATTCCCCCTTTTCTTAAATCTTCTTCCACCTCGTCCCTCCATCTGGTCTTCGGCCTTCCTCTTGCTCTCTTTCCTCCTAATTGCCATTCAGTTATAGCTCG
>JARFOC010000155.1:82943-103301 GCA_031763485.1 Osmoderma eremita
TTAAAATAATTTAAAACATTTGCAATCATACACTTCTCCTTCAGGCTAAATTTTTCTCCCTTACGCCGTTTTCTCCCACGGGCTCCATTAATGCAGTGAAAACTGTAATTAAGTGCATAGCTTATAAACTTTTTAAAACAGACTAGCTAGTGACAGCAACTAAGTATAGCAAGAGATAAAAGTTGCTATTATAGCCCATACTGCATACGGAGGTTGAGACGATCTATAATAACAAAGGACGCATATAATCCACACCTTTCTAGTAAATTGTAAACAAGGCTGAAAGAAGCGCTAATGACACAATTTGTTCGAGCATATCTTAGGAAAATTCACTATTTGCTGATTTTATTGATTTAAGTTAAATTAAAAAAAATGAAATGAATCCATATGGAAAGTTATACATATAAATAAGTACAAATAGATCATAGAAACAAAGTCGATAACAATGTGTACGTGATTTCTATAACATTGGACATTTGTTAGACGTCAATATTACCTTGCAATTGTAACGTGTAAATATAGTCATTATAATGACGCAGAACTTTACAAGATTTGTGGGTTATACGACGTTACGCACCATTATTTACCAAAAATCGACGTTATTATGACGGAGTAGTGCTGTCTGGGCTCCGTGACGCACTTGTATGTATCACACAATAATGGAAAAAGAAAACGGGGAAAGTTGAATTTACAATGCAAACTTACTGTTGACATGAACATTGTAAGGTTCTTTAAATTCATTGAATTTCTCTGAGCTTTTATTTCTACTTTTTTTACAAGAGGTATTTAAAAAAAATGTTCTGCGAGTATCTGAAATGCAAACCAGTGAAATCGAAAACGTTATTTCACCTCAATTGAACTGAATTGAGGTCAAACATCGAGCCTGGTAACAACTTTCATTTTCTTAACTGCACATGATTAAGGTAGGTACACTACAGTTTCATTGAAATAATTTTGTGAAGAAAATTCATCAAAGCACAACAAATACAATGTAGGTTAGCTAAATGGTTATACGATAAAACAAACAGGCATTTTAAAAGAACAAGTTAAAGTTGTTGTTGTTTTGTGTTGCGCTTCACGTAAAATGTTAAGGATGTTATACTAAAAATAACTTGTTTTGGTACATAAATAAAACATATTTTCTCTTTATTTTTAATATTTATTCATCTAGCAAACCTAAAATATACATACGTATGTATTATAAATATGTAACAGTAAGTAATGTACAAACTTAGTACGAAATAAAACTTGTATTGCCTTTCTTTATTAAATACAAGTAAACGACTAGAATGTATGTATGTACTGTATATTCTCTCACATATGCACGGATTGATCGACTGCATATTTCGCACACTATAAAACCAAGGCTAACAGGATGTCTAAACGACCACAAAACTATTTTATTTTCCTGTGCGCAAGCATAAAACGTCAAGGACCTTTTTTTTCGTATTATAGCTTGCTATACAATAAAATTGAAGACGACTAAAATACTACAGTAAAAGGAACTGTATGGCAAAATGGAAAACTCCCTTGTAAAGATTTCAATCTTTCGCTTTATCAGTCGGTAGTACTGAATTACTACAGTCAGAAGTTATAATTATGGATACGCGATCTATCTAGTACTTAAATTCTTGATGTTGAAAGCACTTTACACCAGCATAGTAAGTAGGGTAATACCAGATAAAGCCGCAAAGACTGTTCAAGTTAATAAAATGTTCGTTTTTGCTTCTTTAAAATTTTCAATTTATAACCACTGGTTTAAAGATCTTTAATGATTGTGCTCTGTAGCTATTATAAATTTGATTTTTATAACCAGAAACATAGATTTGTTTTAATGCAAATTTAATTTGCTTTTTTTATCATTAGGGGAAGAAGTTTTATTATGTTGGCATAATATAAATTGGGGTACCGTGGAAGTTTTAAGCGATTCTAGATAATTTTAATTAACTTTCTCAAACCCTGGAGTATGAGGAGCAGATTGTATCTCAAAATTAACTTAAATAACTTCAGCAATTTTGGATATGAATTGCTAAGGATTTAAATTCAAAGAGGATTAAATATATAGAGGGTTTATGGCTCTCTATGAAAAAGAAATCCATACAATTCATCAAACGCTATGCAATACTGCAAATGCAATACATTTTTACAAGGAAACCCGACAAATCGAAAATTCAGATTTGTGCGAAATTTTATACAATGATGGGTTTAGGACAATACATATTTTCTGGTGCCCAATTTTAGTTCCTGCTCTCTCCAAAGTTTCCTTGTACGTTATATTTTTTCAATATCTTTGAAATATGTCAGATACAATTGCTTATTCGAATAAATTTTAAAGTACATTCTATGGCCTCAGATTCTTTCTTTAACATGTAAGAATTTAATTCGTTTTAGTTGACTTTGGAAGCAATTAAAATTTTTAATAATAATTTGTAGTAATAATAATAACAGAAGATCCTTTTACGGGATAAATCAAGTAACAAACAATTAAAGAAATGTATACATGAACACTGCATATTATAAACATACATCAAAAGAAAATAAGCACTATAAGAAAATTTACAAAGAGCAATAATAAAAGAAAATGCATTCACTCCTAATACATTTAAATAAAAATGTTCTCAAAGTATAAACTAGCACACCGACTGATACGCGAAACAGAAGCAGTAAATAAAACGTTGATTCTGGAGGCAAGAATGGAAAAAGACGCTGCAAATCTCGATGACTGACGAGGCATATTTAATTGCAGTTTGGACAGCAGTAGTGGGCAGTCAATGAGTCCATGCAACACCTTCCACGCAAATCTAGCTTCATGTGCTTGGCGCCAAGAAGTTAGTGAATTCATGGTGTGTCTCAGAAGCAGGCCCGCAATACGTCGTGGAGGATAAGTCCCATCAACTTTAAATGCCAGGAATTTCAAAAACTTACGTTGAATGCGCTCAATCGAAAGACGATGGCAAAGATAATGCGGAGAGCATACCACAGCCGCATACTCTAAACCGCTCACAACGAACGTAAAAAACAAAGATCTTAAAACAGTTAAGTTAAATCATTGAAATATGTGGAAATACGCATAATAAATCCGAGCTTTTTTGATACGGATAAGCATAATTTTTCAATTTGCGAAGAAAATCGTAGTTGGCTGTCAAAGAGAAATCCAAGATCACAGAAGGTATTGCGTTTTGATATGATATCAGTAAGTACTACATAGGTGGAAGGAAATGTGTTACGTTTAAGAGTATAAGAAACTGAGCAACATTTAGAAACATTAACCTTTAATTTGTTGGAAACACGCAAATCAACTAAGGCGTTCAGATTGTCTTGCAAGAAATCGGTATCGTGAACTGAAGAAATTTATGAATACAACTCTACATCGTCAGCATAAGCTAATACAGGGCAAGAAATAGATTCAAGGAGGTCATTGATGTAAGCGGTAAAACGCAGCGGCCCAAGATTTGACTCTTGGGTACGCCGGATCGAGAAGCAAATTCAAGTGAGCGAAAGCCATTATAGTGTACATAATTCAATCTATTATATAAGATATAATAAGTCTACACGAGATCGGACTCATACCAAAAGCATCAGTTTTTTTTATCAGCAACTCGAGATCAATTGTGTCAAAAGCGGCGGATAAATCAATGTAAATGACATCTACCTGACCCTGCCTGTCCAAGCATTCACTAATGTATTGCGTAATAGTAACTAAGTTGGTCGTCGTAGATCTAGCAGGTAGAAAACCATGCTGGTGAGGAGATATATATCTGTGTATGCTAAACATCAAGGAGGAGTAAATGGCCTGTTCAAACACCTTCGCAAAATTCGACAAAATAGTTATCCCTTTCCTTGAAAACAGGGCCAATTACAGCCGTCTTCCATTCATCAGGAAAAGTCCGCCGATCAGGTCTTCGCTATGACGGGGTTATGTTAACAAATAAAATTGTAGGATTTGGGGAAGTGAAAATCTGCAACTGATCCTAGGAGAACCTTTACACCCCCTTCCAGTAACCGCGTGGTGTGCATTGTCCGCTGGAAGGGTTTAGGGCCTTTTTTTTTCGTGAAAATGACGTTGGTCAAACGGTAAATGTTAATGGTGATCGCTACTCCAATTTGTTAAGAAACCTTTTACAGACCCAATTGGATAATATGCACCGTAACAATATGTTCTTGTGCCACGTGTCATACGGTGAAGTAAACTTTGGATTTATTACAGACACGTTTTCTTGGTCGTGACATTTCACAAAATGGTCATATTCAAGGGCTTTCAAGATAATGCTCCCCTCTCGATTTTTTCTTGTCTTCCTCAAGGACAAAGTCTTCTCTAACCATCTGCGAACAATTAATGATCTGGAGGATTCATCAAGTTATTGGTGAGGTTGAACGGCAAATGGATTAAAATATTATTGACAATTTTACCCAAATATCATCTGTAGAAATAGCCGAGGAGATATCTGAAGAATATTATTTTCAAAACATTACTACGATGTCTCTGTTTTTTGATTAATAAACAAACATGTTGTTTTTTTAACATTGTTGATTTTATTTCAAAATGAAGCACTCAAGCACGTATTGGGACACTTTTACTAACCCACACAACTTAGTAACATATCTTTTGTTTAATTACATATTTCTTTCCCTCTATGCAACATTATGTAGTCATTTTGGTTAGAGTTTGATGTCTTACAATTAATTAGTTAAGTCCGTGAATAGTTTAGAAATTAAAATTTATTTATTTGTAAAAAGAAGTGTTATATCGTTGGAATCGTTGAAAGAGTACCTTTTTTGTGAAGTCATAGCCGATTATGGTTTTTATTAAAAAATACATTTTTTTGTCATACCTCAAAAATTATATCTTAAATAAAAAGTTAGGGTAGACTGTCTTATTCAGCACATATTTACCTACAACTTTCTTCTTTGTACTTTTTTTTCCAAAGTCAAAAATAACAGAGCTACAGGCACCGAACGAAACAAGAAAAAGAAAAAGTTTTTGAGATATCTAGGTACCTGTTGTATTTTTTTCCAAAAAATAAAAGGCTCATTCTATTACGCTGGTGAAACTGTAATTCTTTCCCGGTTTGATCGCTTCTCTGTTTCCGTTGGTTTCCGAAATCCTCGTGATAAACATCGGAGAAAAGACTCACCCTGTATATGTATTAAGACAACGGAGACATGCGAAAACATCTTTTTAAATGAAAAATAAAAAAGAAATAAGAAAAAAAAAAACAGATGAAGCGAGAAGTTGAGAATATCTGAAAGAAAGTAATAGTTGTTATCCTTGAACACGGATACTAACTGTGGGAGCTTGGACAATTTTTTTTTGGGCGTTCATGTGTGGGCAACTTGCGTATCTTGATAGAATAGAATTATTTTTTGCTGTCGCGTAACTTGTTAATTGATTCTGCTTTAAAGCGGCTACGTTTAATAATGGAATATGTGTGGTTGTTATGAGAATAATTTAAAATTGATTGATTTCAAACGTATATATGTACCTACATTAATTGCAGTACCGTTCGCTATCATTTAATTGCTACGATATCCTTCAACCTACCTATTTTCAATGTTGTGTTTACATACATATGGTCCTGCCTACGAAACGTTCGTAAAACAATACTATTTCGATTTTAAAATAAATAAAAATCATTCCCTTTAAGGAAAACAACTTATTTTATTTATTATTTTTCAGATGTTTCCACCTATACCTTATCTACTATTTCCACTGATTGCATCGACTTTCGTCACCATCGTCTCGTCACAATCGAACTATGCGAATCAAGCGAACAATATCGAATATCCCGTAGAGGGTGGCTTACCGGAACAAGCCACTTTGGATGGGAAAGTCACTCAACTGGACGATTTGAGTCCCGTGATATTCCTGAATCGTACTAAGGCAGCACTTAATTGCGCTTCTGGATCTATGCAAGTTGAACTGAAGTTTAATGATAAATTTTATGGAATTGCGTACGCCGACTTCGACAGAAATTCTGCCTGCAAACTAACTGGGAAAGGAGCGCTAAGCTACAAGTTGGAATTGCCTCTAAAAGGATGCGGTACTAGACAGGTAAGTCAGTTATGATTTTGTCAAATACCGTTAAGAATAAGGGAAGCTTCAGTATTTCAGGATAAAAACAAATAGCTTTATTCCCAATGAATAACAAGAAACCTCATCTACTATTAATTTTATGAATTTTAAACGAGTTATAAGATAAAAGTCAAAATTATACACCTCTGGTTATGAAAAATGATAATTTAAAATTGATTTAAAGAAGGTTTTAACATATGTCAGAAATATTCAAGGAATAGAAACATACAGGGTTTTTCAAATTTGATTCTAAATGGTCATATTGTATTGTATATGAACAGTAATATACTCAATCACTGCAATGGTGAAAAAATAAAAATTTTTGTATAATATAATATATACCTGCATTTCAACATTTTGCTTCAATATACCCTGATAGGCCAGTTATCAATATTTTTCAGTTGCTTTTGGTTGTGTATTTGGTTGTTTCTTGTGTTTCTCGTTATATTATTTGCTTAGCATATTGCTGAAAAGGAAATAGAATTATAATACTACATATTCGACGTGATAATGGTTCTGTTGAAAATGAGTCGCTATATTTTCAATTGAGAAAAACCTCCGATTACCACGAGGAAATGAATGGTGAAGTATTTACAGAGTAGATGAGATGTTATTGCAGTAGATAATGTACTATACCATTCTGTAAAGGCGGAAAAAATGTTAACGACTGCATTGGAAAAGCATATTTTAATTAATTGGCTTGCTTCAAAAGGAATTGCCTGCGATATCTCATACTTAAAAATTTAACTTTGGGAACTCGCTAAAATCTATCTAAATAATAATACGATACCCTATGTAATCGATGAGATGGGAGCACAAACTGTTGATAAAATTTTTATGTGGCAATTATTAGTTGAAAGACGAGCTCTTAACGGCTGGTGCATGGACAAATAGCATCAAACATACCATTGCCAAAGAAAGTTTGAGCTGGATAACATGGCACCAGATATGATGAGAGAATTTATTATTACCCCTAATACTGGATCATCGTCGGAAATGTCCTCTCGGAGTGATGCTTCCGCATTATCAACATAAAGAAATGATATTTGAAGTAATTTGTACATCGGTCTATAATTGTGATAATTGTAGCTACTTACAACTTTTGAAAATATTATACTTTAGCTTCGATGTGAACAAGTTGGAGTATCCCTCTCAAGTGTGGTCTCCCCACTATGTCTATCTTCACTTGAAAAAATTCAACGTCATTTTCTCAAATACCTCTCCTTTAAAGAGGATGGAGGTTATCCGCAGCTAGGGATTGATTACGCATCCTTATTGGATAGACATTCAGTGAATTCTTTAACGCACCGTCATGAAAGCCATGGTGCGCGCTTTATTTGGAAGCTAGCTCACGGAGTCATCGATAGTCCTTTTCTACTTGCCTCTTTCGATTTCCGCATTCCTAGGGCTTCCTCTCGTTCCTCTTCCTCCATTGCTCTACCCTGTTCTAAGACCAACTTGCTGCTAGCCTCCCCACTAGTGACGATGTGCCGCTCCGCCGATATGCGATATGAAGATATTTTTCATAATAATATTAATGACTTATCATAACTTTTATTAATTTCCCTTTTTGCATGTACTCACTTTGTAAATATGAAATGAAATGAAATGTTCAGAATCATTTCAAGTAGAGAAGAAAAACAAACCTTATGTTCTAACAACCTGTTTTAACTATATGCAACCAGCATTACACAGGTTACGTGGTTTTTATTATTATTTGAAGGCTCCGCATACGAATAGTTGTCAAAAGAGCGCATCGGCGAGTTTGAATTCCGAGACAATCATTTTTATTCGTATGAAAAATCAGGTGTACATATGTTGTTATGTAGTGATAGTAAAGATGTAAAAATCATGTGTCTATCATTAAAAGCATCTTGCCTCAATTCAAGTTACTCAATAAAACGAACACTAGATATATAAGGTACTCATAAACATACGTGCCTTTTTTAGCAACCTGCTCTTATTACAATTACTTACTTTAATTTCAGGATCCACTACGTGTTTTCACCAACAATATAGTGGTCAGGTTCCACCCTGGACTGGAAATAGACGGTGATGAAATTATAACTATCGTTTGTCGCTATCCACCACCAATAGCGCCACCACCCGACCCGTTACCAGGATCGTAAGTTAATATAATAATAACCCCATAGGCATATAAATATCGATTTTAGATAATAAGATCTTCTAATGTAAATGAATACGTGTGAATTAGGGTTTAACGGGCACAATACGAAGCTCGAGCCTTTCCCGATACAATGCGATACGTTGTAATGGGGGAGATACCTCAGGATTCCTGAGATAGCTTGGTCGGTCCTAGACCGTAGCCGAAATTAATGCATACATATTATACATATGCCTGGCGTATTCCTTTTTTACTTGAAAGGATGATCTGACCAGAATACTTTCTCCGCTGAAATATAATTTACGTGAACACTTGTATTTTATTATCTTGTTGAACAAAGACATAAAAATAGATAGGATACAACAATCCTCTTTGTTTTCTTTTATTTATTTTTCTATACGAAGTACTTCAATTGTACTAATATTAGAAATGCTAATACAATTATCTTTAAACGAATTAGGTCCTACTATTTAATTAGTAATTTGGATAAAAAGTAAGCTTTCAATCTTAATTTTTTTAAATTTATATATATATATATTAAGTTTATATATATTAAGTCCAGTTCTACTTACATATGTATGTATATGCATATAGCATCGCGAAGAATTGATCACAATAGATCTACCCTTTTATAGACTGTGAATAATATTTCTTTTATTTGTTTTTATTGGTTCTTAAATTAGGAGGAATATTTTCTTAGTGATGGGCACGTGACAAAAAAAGGCACTGTTTACTTCGTTTTTATTTCTGGTTATTTAAAATAGTGGGTACAAGTCCTGTATGTTCAGAATGTTCTGAATATATTTTTTTCTGTGGAAAATGGAGATTATGTTCAATAAATTAATAGTAAAATGTAGATCATTTTGAGAAGGTAGGGTATTGAGTTGTAATTAATTTAACTAAAATAAATTTTTTTAAATCTTCATTGTGATATGTGAGGGCATAATTATGTGTGCTATTTTATACTTTTGCCAACTCATACCTGTATCTGCAATAATAAACGCATTATCTTGCCAAATTATTGTTAGTACATTTTTTAATTGCTAATGTAGCATATTTTAAACTTTTGCCATTCAAATGATAAATTCCTATAGTTTCTCATAATTTTTTTCAGTTAAACTTATTTATCTACTTAACCGATTTTATTTTATAATTTAAAAAACAAAGGGGGTATTTAAAGATCTATATTAATTTTAAAATGTAGAAAAATAACAAAGCATAGGGACTTCAGACGCCGTGCTTTCGACAAAACATCACGCACATCCGTGTACATTTAAATGTATCGATACAGGCTTCTAGGCATTATCTTCCCGAGGCCTCGATCGAGACAACATGACGTCATTCTAATGTATCGAGGCCTCGTAAGCTAGCTTGGCGTTAAAGCCTAGTGTGAATATTTTATGATGTATTCGACACCAGTTTAGTATAAATTTGAAAGGGAGTTTGAATAGCTTGTGTAAATGACAAAGCCATAAGCAAGATGAGTTTGATTCCATAATGAAAGAATGCAAAACACTCTCACGATTTTTATAATAAAAAGACTATTAAAGTCTCTAATTTGATTAACTGTAAAAAAAAAATTTAAATCGAACCTTTCTGTGAGCCCTAGGCCCCTTGAACTGGAATTTGCTTTCACAATCTGTTGAGGATATTCAACAGATTGCTGTTCGGTCTCCCAAAGCGGTCAAGTTGAGATCTCCCGAAGAAAATTTTTTGAGCCACTTCTGTGCTGATCACTTACGGCATCATCTCCGAACGCGGTACATATTTTTCGCGTCGCCATTGCAGCTTTGGTACCAAGTTCGTGCCCACAGAGTAAATAACCTCAAATTAAAGTTTTATTTGTTGCCACTCTCAATTATTTAAAACTAGGAATTAAACAAAAAAACAAAATGTGTATGTATACGATAAAAGAACGGTTCATACTAAAGTCGATGACAGATAACAAGTACTATCGATCAACAGCTTAAAACATATTCATGGCACCCTACTTTATACAAAAACTTATTTGGTTACCTGATATTTATTTGATTGCTATGAGGTGTGATCATTTATTACCATACCATATTCAGTCATTGGCTACTTGCACACTATTTTGACAATTATCATAAAGTGCAAGTGCTTTTTATTTGCTAATTTTTAGCTCTACAGTAGTAGTGTTTTAAAAATTTCTTGTTCATAATATTATTTTGTTTTAAAATATGCATTTAATTGTTTTTTTTCTGTTTCCACCATCTCGATCAGAACAACAGATGCCATTAATTTTCTAATTTAACCAATTTCATAGCTCCAATAATAAGGAAGGTAGAAATGGCGAACATTTAACTTTTGACACGGTGTATACAAACGCATAACTTTCTCTCAATTCTGTACCGTTAATCTGCTTAATGGTAGATAAAATGTTTTGATCATTTTATTTCCCACGTCACAAAACAGGTGACAGTCCGACAAGGGGATTTAGCGTGATAAAAGCGTGTCCAACATCGCACAGATAGGACAACCCTTTCTGCTGTTCCCGTGGAAAATTTCGAGTATCGCCCGAAGGGATTTTCATTGCCAGAATTTTCAGTATCAGATTTATTATAAAAGTTATTGCGGTAGGGTTTCCACATAAAAAATACATGAATTGGAGACTACATAGAAAAGCTTTTTTTCATTGTTGGTTGTAAATGCATTTTAATGGCAATGTACCTAATTCTTGGTTGTAATTGATATATAAAGCTATTTTAATGGAAATATATACAAATATTCATGCTTGTCTCTTTTACTGCCTATTTTCCAATTAACTCATATTTCTCTTAATTTTGAAAAACTAAAATATTAAATCGTTTTCGAATCAACAAGGCTATCTTTGATTTTCAATTTAAAACAAAATTCAAAATACACAATCTTCGGAAAGGAGAAAGTATATCTATATATTATATTATAGTCACTCTTACGTGCACTGTTATTCACATATCAGTTGAAAGAGATGGACCACTCAATGTTAATATGAGCATATATATGCTCATAAGTTGAAATAGGTAGGTTTTCAGGTGCGGTGAAGTGAACTATACAGGATAGGCAACCAATACTGCCTGTTGCTTTTCAATTCTCCCTTTACAAAACGGCACAACGCTGCCAGATCTTTTTGGGGATATACATATGTAAATAAAATATGGTCAGAACGCAAAATATGATACACTTATGGGGCCTGCGTTTTTGCTGTAACGTTCAAAATATTAATTTATGTCATTGCTAAATCCGATTTTGTTATAATAATTTACCAAAATACCTAGGGTTATCATTGGGCAATTATATATTTTAATGTTTTATTGTTTGATAATGACATGATAAGATGGTGCAATATGATGCAGTTAATTTCACTCTATTCAAATTGTTTGAAAATATTGACAACATTATGCAAATTTAAAATAAAAAATACCCTTACCACCTAATAACATTATTAGTGATGTTCTGTGAGATGCATCTCTCCCAGAGTGCTACGTCTGACATTATTTAACTTTGTGGTTTTCTGCTGAGGATGGCAACTTAGTTGCAGAAATACGTAGTCAGAGTTCCTTACTCAACAAGGTGGTAAGGGTATTTTTTATTCTAAATATATTTTAAGGCACCGTGTCCTATTATCTTACATCAACATTATGCAACAATAAGTTAATTATGCAATTGGAAAGGGATACAAATACAGTGGAATTTCGATAACTCGAACCATGGGTTGCCACCAAGAAAGTACGAGTTATCGAGACTTCGAGTTGTTGAATAAAGTACCTAATGTACATACATAATGGATTTTATTTCTGTTTATTGTTTAAGTATGTACGTACCTATTTATTTTAGAAAAATACACTAAACTATACAAAGTGTTATTTTGATGTAAAAAAATTGGTTACTTGTCACTGAGAAAAGGATTTTATATTTTGACTTAAAAAAGAGCTTCAATATTACTTAAACCGTAATACAGGGAATCGGTTGTAAGTTCATTTGCTTTTAAATATAACCGCAAAACATTCAACGAATTTCCAACCAACTCGTTTGAGGGTGGTTGTTGCAAATCATCCTCCATCATATCATTTTCGCTGTCATCTACATTTTCGAGCTGTACATATTCGGATTCGGATCTGTAGAACTTAACAATATCTTCATCTGTGGGAAAAGTCGGAAGCCACAATATCGTTATTTACATGAAGAAAATCATAAAATGTGAGACCTTCCTGTGTATTTCTGACATTTTTCCATGCTTCATATTCCATTTCTAGTTGAACTTCTTCTTCATTTCTTTCATTTCAATGTTCGTTTATAAAAATCAAAGGAATTTCATCATCTAATTCGCACTCTTAATACTGACCAAAGCCAGCTTTTTTAAAACAGTTAGAAATCGTCTCTGACTTAACATCAATATTCCATGCAGTGGTTATCTCATCAACACAATCCATTAATGTAATGTTTTTTTTTTGTTTTCTTCAAAACATTTAATACTTTTTCTTTAATTCTGCAGCGATAAAGACATTTTAAATTTTGTTTGACACCTTAATCCAAGGGCTACAACTTAGATGTCATATTCGAGAGGGGAAAAGGCAAGTTTGATGAATTTTAAATTATGTTAGATATTTCTAGGATGAGCCGGACAATTGTCAATGAATAGGATTATCTTTCTTCCCATCTGTCGAAGCTGATTGTCAAATTTTATCAGCCATTTTTCAAAGAGTGGGGTTACCACTTAGCACCTCGAAAGCAACGAAGTTGATTGCCTTTACCTATCAAAAACAATTTCAGTTTTTGTGATCCATCCATTTGCGCCAAGCGTCAATATAATTCTATGTTTACTGTGCTTCCCATCATGGCACTTCTGGTTTTTAAAAATTAAGGTGTTATCTGGGAGACAATTAAAAAATAGTCCTGTCTCATCCGCATTAAATACGTCCCGTGCTTGATATCCTTCTAACAAGTGGGGTAAAACATCAGGTTTCCATTTAGTACAATCCTCTTCACTCACACATTTCTTTCTCCGCATGCCTTATTATAACCGATTCCACAGCTTAAATGCATACACATGTATAAGAAAGTGAACTTAAAGCCAAATTTTCACACTTTCGGTAAGAATCTACTATCGACGCCAAAAGTCTTGACCCAAATTTAAAGAGCGAAACACTGAAACACCGAAGATAATACAATGATTTTATCTCTATTCATCCCAAACTTGGATCAAGACATTTGCCCTACTGATCGAAAATTCACTAACAAAATATCATCGTAAAACTAGGAATGAAATTCAGGTTTTCCCCAAAAATTCGACTTATGGAACGTGACCAAATATTCTGTTCGAGATATCGAGATATTCGAGTAATAGAAGTTCGAGTTATCGAGTAAAATTATACATAATTTTCGATCTGGATGTTATCGAAGTTCGACTGTAGTTCCATAGCAGCCTGCACTATTTTCTAAAAGGCGAATGGACTATATATCTTCGTTACACCCTCACGGAGTAACAAATTTTTGCTTCATTGCTTACTAATAAACTTTCTTAAATTTGAAATCAGTTTTACCATGTATAAATGGATTATTTTAAGTTATATTAGGTTATACGAATATGAAATAACAAAAAAATTATTTCAAATTTATTTCCACGATAGAAACAAGAAGTAAAATATTATACGAACAAGCAATAATGTCAGAAGATAATAATACATGCAGATTACATAAAATTTGACTGATTACAACATTTATAGATCAATTTATATAAGTTATGCTTTCTAATAATTAAGTATGTATTGATTTTTTACCTTAAACGTAAACAATAACAATGCACTTAAAAGTCAACGTGGTAATATTGCAGAATCGTGCTCTTATTCTCAGCCGTTCGCGGGCATGCAATTCGCATGCGCAGTAGTGGACAGCGAGCATCGATTTGAAATGGGAATATGATTCTGCAAGATTACCGTCAATGTCACTAAACAATCACAGCTACATATTCTACACATGCACTAAACGGCACTAACTATTTGAAATTCAACAAGAATACGAATGGAGGCAAAATTGAGGTACAAATGCTAAAAGTAAACCCGCAAAGAGATCATCGATTGTAACCGAAACTTTCCGACTTCTACGTTTCCGGCGTAACTTAAGTGGGCAGCCCCCTATTATTCCCTGGGCGCAATACCAGGGTACAGAGTGTCCGATCTATCTTAAGTGATATGTTGTATTAATACTGAATTGCTCTGTTTAAAAGACCTCAGACGAGTTGTAGGTATGAGGCTATGTGCAAATAGTAATGAAAATAGGTTGTGATTTTTTATTGTTCTTTAGTTAAAGCTGTCTGACATTTAATTTTTAATTTTTCAGCCTTCAAGTATTACCAGAAGCCATACCAGTTGGGCCTCCTTTAGGTGGATATCAGATCCTGCTCATCATTTGCGGCATTCTATTCCTCTCCCTGCTTCTATTAGGCCTTGCTTGCTCGCATTACTGTCTGCGTAGACGTAACATGACAGTCATCCGCCAACATCCCTTCTCTTCCATAGGAACAGAGTCGGAGATAACCAAAATCTCCAGCTCGTTGGGTAAGCCGAAAACGAACGATAACCAATCGTTCGTTATAACCGACTAACCACCGTCATACTAACTAGATTATTAATTAATTAACAGGAAACCTATCAATGTTCGAGGGTGTTAAAATACCCCGTGCACATGCCCCTGTCACAGCGACAGGCAGCACTTCAGGAAGCGACGGACCATTAATAAGCGATACTCTTCCTTCAGATTATCCATCGGAATCGCCATCAGAACCTGAGGATGAGGCATCCATACCATCAGCTGGAAGTTACGAAAATCCTGGATATATTCCAGACGGTAGTTACTACAGCGATGGGGCTTATGGTGAGAGCCATAGGGAGCCGAGGGAAGTACCTAGGTTAGCGATGTTGCCAACATCCGCCGCGGTTAAGGAACAACCCAAGTTTGATGTGCAAATAAGAGTTAAAAAACCACCGCCATCCCCACCGAGCTTGACAATGTCAGACACTGAAAGCTCTGCGAGCAGATTGGATAGGAACTTATCAACTATAGTAGAGCAACGGGAGGAGAGTGTTAAATCTATGGATTTCCCACCACCGACTGAGAGGACACAATTTAGTTACGTACCAGAATTGCACCCTCCACCAAAGCATATACAAGTTCCACCTACTTACAACAAGATTTTACGTCGGCAACAAGAGTATCACGAAGAAATTCCGGTGCGGGTAGCTCCAGCCAGATCCATTGCTTCATTGAACACCGAAATGACGGACACCCATTCAGTTACTGAGATTTTGGACGACTCCCATCACAAATTCGTGGCACCCACCCCACCCCCGCCGCCACCAATAGTACCTAAGCAGCAATATATTGTTGATTTTGAACAACCAGAATCCTTAGAGCCGCCTATAGCTGCAGTGCATAAACCTGAAATTACATCTCATGTAGTTGACGATGTTTTCTTGAGGACCATAACGGAGAAAAGAACAATTGAAGATATCGAAAGGCATAAGAGATTAATCACCGAATACCATACGAAACCAAAACCAGTTGAGGATATTAAATGGGATGTGACAATTAAACATTATCCGGGTGACGTCCCACAACCACCAGATTGGGAGAATTTCTCTGATATTTCATCAGCATCAGGGCTAACTTTGACTCCGAAGATGGAAAGAGCTAACATAAATGTACCTCCGCCCAATACCATTGATGACAACAAACTACCTTTGAATTCCCCAGAGTTAGTTGGTAGCATAGGACAATACGCCTCCCACCATCATCACCAACGACAAACTGAACGCGAAAACTTTTTATCAACCTATAACATTCCAATAGAAAATCCGAAAGTTCCAAATTGGAATGTGCTTATTCGAGTTTTACAACCAACTGAGCAAGACGAAGGTCCAGTTATAGAAACAGCAGAAACTTTCAACGCCCAGCTAACGCACGCGGATAAAATGAAATGGAGGCAAATCATAACTACAGAATCAACGTTAAGAACAATGCTTTCCGAAGCTGTGATAAAGGAAGATTACGAACGCATTCGATACGACAGTAGATACGAAAAAATATTCGAACCGCCCAAATGGGATGTTATCATACGAATTTTAGCACCTGAAAAGCCGAAAAGGTACCGCAAAAAGAACGATTGGGATACCAGGAGCCGACGAAGTAGTTTGCCGACCCTTTACGAATATGATTCAGACGGTGGTAGTTCTGTCAAAACCCTAACGCAAGATCCCAGTGTACTACACTCCAACGCACCTTTAAGAATGAGGAAATCGTCTAGATCAAGCTACAGGAGCGAAGCTGATCTTAGATCAATGTCCGAAATGATAGTAGATTTCGGCCGACCAGATCATGACAATCAATCAGAAGCTTCTAGTTATTATCCTCGGTATTACGAAGAATATCAAGATAGTGACTACAAAGATTCACATCATCCATATTTGGCGCGTTCCCTAAGTCAACCGAGTTTAGCAAGATCTGCAAGTGAATTTACTGAAAGGTGGGTAGCACCATCTAGGTACGATACCGCCAGCGAGTATACCACGCCAGAAGGTACGCCAAAATCCCAAAGGAGTACCAAAATACAAGCGCTACATCTCCCCAGAGGAGGTGAACACAGTTCTACCTGGCAAAGTACTTCTGCCAGAGTTGCTGAAGGACCCAGGGGAACTCAAGTTATAACCGAGGAGTATAGAACCCAAACTTCTAGCAGCGCTGGATTTAGGAGCGGAGGACGTTCTCGAAAGAACAATTGGTTCGTGGATAACGACAGTGAAGCTAGTTTTAAATAATGATAATTCCTAATAAAGTTTTCAGATCTGAATTTGATGATCTATTAACTTACTGCCAAGTTTAAGTTTACCAGATTACACTTTTTTTTTATTTGCCTACATTATTTAGTTATTTTAAGTTAACAAGATCATAAATAACATCTACCGGAATAATTTTAACTAAACGTTTTACATGAAGTATCTTCAGCAGTGGAAATATTGTAGTAACGCCATCCAGGAATTCTGAACCCATGTGATTCAATTGATCCCAGGCCCAAATACATTTATTTCAACAAAATATATCCAAAATATTGCTAAATTTATTTGTTTAGAACACCCCATCAAAATAAAAAGCTCATAATATTAATAAAATATTATTTCAGTAGATGTTCAATCTTCGCCATTTTATATACTATTATTACATAATTGTTTTACTACTATTGTCAAGATAATTAAGTAATTTTAATTAACTACTTAAAAATAGATATATAAGGAAAACAGATTTATTAAATAAATAAAAAAGTAAAACACAGTTTTTATAATTATTTTATTAGTAACTAGAATGCTGTGATAACAAAAAATAAAATAAAATATTTTTTTCTAAAAAAAGAAACAAATGCAATTACTAATATCTAAAACAAATTTGGTTGATGGTTATACATAGATGGAAATCTAGGATTTTAGTTTAGCTTTTATTCTAATTTTGATTTTTATTTTACAAAATGGGTTCACTTGGGTACCCGATTTTTCATTTAGTCACGTAAGTAATAAATTTAACATGTGGAAAACTGCAAAATTGGGTGCCACTTACTTATTTTTTTTAATTTTCGCGTTTTTTTATAGATATTACTGTCCCTCTGTGTTTGCGTTTCTGAAATGCATATATGTTCTTCATTTTGGTGATGGTGGTTTGGCAACCCTGGGCTTCATTTAACTTCTATTATACATACTTCTCATTTATATTTATATTTTTTTTTAATATTGTCAATGTAAGATTTTTTTCAAGCCAGCGTCATGTACGGAGAAATAAAATATTTTCCATATTTTTACAGGAGGTTTTCCAGGAAACTTTGATAAGAGAATTTTATCCAATATATTTTTCAACAGGCATTCAAATAAAGTAAAGTAATAGGTATTTTTAGGTGCTATAGGAATAATATATATTTATATAAAAAATATGATCATAAAGTGTAATACTTTTTTATTAATAAAAATGCTTATAATACTAAAACATTGCGTTTGCCTTAGTTTTATATTATTTACGATGTTGCTGACTTGAGCAGAATTTATACCCGCATCAAACCGTATTAAAAAGTTGATCCAAGGTTGTACTTTTTTATATTTCATCCATTTTAAAACCTGAAAAAAGCAGCCTGCATCTTTTCACATTTATATAGTAAAGATGTGTTTATTGTGGGGCAGCACAATAAATACACTGCTCGGATTACTCCTCCCGGACAAAGTATTAATTAATTAATTCGTGTTTCGGGAATACGCGGATTCCTATTATCAAGTCGAATAACCCAAATGAGCGCGAAAATAATTTAAACTAGAAACATGCACTCCTTTTTCTTCTCCCTTGATTCCCTCTATCCTCTATACCTAACATATGTACAACCTTCCCACCCACCCTGGACGCAAAATTTTTTAGAAGGACCACCCTAGTGTTCTCAAGTGTACGCCTCTATTGCTCCAATAAATCCATTAGTACGGAAAATGACATGTGAGCTTCTTCCCGATTAAGAGGGTTTTTATGCTTTTTAATATAAATGGATTCATAAGCATCTAGCTCGCGCGTCCATTAGTTACAAATTATCTATATTTACATTATATCCGGTTTTTACCATATGTTCGCAACACCAGATATATCTGCTCTCCCATGTCGGTAGTGCGAAATATGTTCCTTACACCTAGTTTCGATAGACCTCTTTGTCTGTCCAATGTAGGCTTTTTCACAATCTCCACATGCAATTTTATAAATTCCCAACTTTTGTTTAATTTCCGGTTTGTCTTTAGGATTTCCTAAAAGGTTACGATGTTTGTTGGACGATTTATAACAGACTTTCATATTTTCGTCTTTTACGAGTCGGCTAATTCCTTTAGTTATTTTATGGAAAGGTAATATTAATTTTTTTTTTCACGGGGTTCTATCGGAGTAAGCGTTGTGGAGTTCCTAAGGTGTTGTCTGTATTGGACCTTTTTAAGGACGCGATCAACATCTACAGAGAAGTAACCATTGTGTTTTGAAATGTTTTTAATGTATTTTAATTATTTTTCGAATCTGTTTTAATTTAACGGAAATTTAATTAATCTATTTACCAGAAAACTAATCGCGGACATCTTATGTTGTTGGCAGTGGTTTCAATCTGCCATTATGGATCTATCTGTGTTGTTATTTTCTGTACTAATGGATTTATTGGAGTAATAAAGGCGTACACTTGAGAACACTTGGATGGTCCTTCTAAGAACTTTTGCGTTCGGGATGTGGGTGGAGATTGTACATATGTTAGGGTTAGAAGGTAGAGGGAATGAAGGGAGAATAAAAAGGAGTGCATGTTATTCGACTTGATAATGGGAATCCACGTATTCCCGAAACACGTGTCGTCCCGAATTAATTAATACTTGTGCGGGAGAAGTAATCCGAACAGTGTGTTTATTGTGCTGCCCCACAGTCCCTGCGATTTTTACTAAAAGGATTTTACAAAAAAATGTGGTTATAAAGTAATAGGGGTATTTTTTGATTTAGTTCTTCTATTTTAAGCCACCGTATTTTAGAAACTTTAGAAAAAGTGAAAAAATAAGTAAATACAAAATTCCTCATATAAACGTGCAATGGACTAAAACTCGGTCCAAAAAATCGCCACGAATCGATTGGAATATATGCCCATTTTATTACCGGAGTAAATAAAATTTCTGCTTATTATTTATTCTATCCCATAACTAATACTTAAAAACGGGTGCAAATTGTGAAGAACTAATGTTATAAATTTTGTAAACATATGTATCTTAGAAGGTTATGGTCAGCTCCACAGAAAAGAAAGGAAGATGATATTTAAGAAGAATCACAAGTCCCAACTGAAAATATTTTGACCAATTTCTGGTCATTCAGAAATAAGTGCGAGGGCGAGAGAAACTTTTGAAACTGTTGTGTTAAATACTTTTGCTTTACCTAAAGTCGAAATCCGGATGGTACCGGTGCAAAAATTTTGTAGAAAACATGATACTTATTATATTTACTGAAGAAAGCGATCACAACAAGTGTTACACTCACCGTGTAACCGAAAAACAATCCTCTTTTTCTAAAATATTATTTTATGATGTTTCGTAACTATTTACTTAGGATAAGTTGAGAATTGTTTCTCTCTAGA
>JARFOC010000156.1:0-10118 GCA_031763485.1 Osmoderma eremita
TTTTTACAAGTAACAGTCGCTGAGCTTCTTAAAATATTATCTGCCTACATTGATAGGTGAACTCAAGCCAACATTTTGGTTCTTCACTATCGAAACCAGATAAATTTTCGTGGATCTCCGCTTACGAATTGTGAACCCCCATTTTTGTGTCACGTCAACGTAGACCCCCGTCGAGTCTCCCGTAGACCCCTCGGGGTCCACCTGGACCACTTTGGGAATCACTGAGCTAGAGTAACCAAATAACATTCTTCTATGTATATAAATTAACAAATGGTTGTGTCATATATCCAGAAACACGTCTTTGTAAGTTATCTAATACCAATTTTCGGTATGCTGGATAAATACAGATGCTTTTTATATAGATGGATATGTTCTATATATCGTTAGTTTTGTAAAATATTTGCATTGAATTTTTAACACTCTTCTCAGATTTTCAATTGATGCTCAGGTCTCAGTACAAAAACATTGAGATCTTTGAGATTTTTCTTGTATTTTTTAGTCAAAATAATAAAACTGTAAATTACAAAAAGTAACGCTGTTAGCAATTATCTAGTATTCTTTTCTTAGTCTGAGTCCTAGAAATACTCAATAACAATAAAAAAATGAGGAAAAAATTGGTGTTGACCAGTGTTATTTTTTAACTGGAGTCGCAGCTATGATAAAAATTCCAGTGTCGACAAAAATGTTATTAATATCCTATTGAAGTTGTATTATTATGTAATATAAAATGGATCAATTTCCTATTGTTTCAAGTCATTCATTAAAATCGCCCAATTTATTTCGTACACATACAAAAGCAAAAAATTCCTGGAAAAATATATCGGTACATTGGTATTGCGCGAATATTAGGGGAGAATTTAAAACCCATAAAATTCGTCGACGTGCCGCCACTTTAATAAAGTGGAAACAATCCGTCATTCACCGTTGGCGCGTTGCAAAACGAAAACAATTGATTGAATTTTGATCCCGCCAATAAAAACAAAAGCCACGAACACAAACGGTCATGTACAGATCGGGGCGCCGCTATCGGTTCGACGCTATTTACCGATGAAAAGCGTTCGTTCAACCATTCATTCGGAAATGTAATCCACGTATTTACATCGGCGTTAATTCCGGACAATATTGTCGATCAGATATTTCCGCCGACGGCTTTTTTTTGCCCGGACGTCAATCCGACAATGGCAGAACATCCATCCGTAAATGTTGCGTGCGTGTTTTGGGTTGTATATAGAGCTTGGTGGAAGCGTTCTCGCTGTGCGATGCAACAACACGCGTATGTACGTTTCCCGCTTCGATTGAATCTGCCAGTCGACACGCCAACTTGATGGATTGAGCGATGAAATGCTTTGATTCATCTGGTGTATTCCAATTTCTCCGCTGATTATGCCTTTTGGCTACGTTGTAGCAATACTCGGTCTTGTGCATCGACCATGAGTGTATATATGAATATACAAAGGCGTGAGTAATTGATATGAAAGGTTTTTACCCATAAGCAGTGCCTGATAAAATTAGATAGTATATGTTGCGTAAAAATGATTGGTAAAGCAACACCATCCTATTATTTCGAATTAGGGAGAAGTCTGTTTCAGGTCTTGAAATTTCTTTTTTAAAAGAACCGCTTCCCGCCATCTTTTCCTTGGTCTACCTCTCTTCCTTCCGCCCTCGGGTTCTTTATTAACAATTTGCTTGACTGTTCCATCTTCTGCCATTCTTTCTATGTGTCCCAGCCACTGGAGTCTCCTCCATATAATCATTGCATCTATTTTAGGTTCTTGGTAGATATTTTACAGTTCTTCGTTAGTTCTTCTCACGTACCTCTCTTCTGTTTTCCTCCCTCCCAGAATCTTTCTTAACATTTTCCTCTCCCATCTCATCAATTCTTCTTTTTGTTTCTTGTTTAACACCCAGGTCTCACAGTTGTAAAATAATGTCGGCTTTAAGATAGACGTGTAGAGCCTTAATTTTGTTCTGATCGACAAGTATTTGGAGTATACAACCAGGTCTCACAGCTGTTTCCAGTCGTCTAATGTTGCTCAGTACTTGGTCCTCCCATCTAGCTTTGGGCTTCTCCGATGGCCTACTTTCCAAGCGTTTCCATTCTGATACTTTCCATATTGGTTCTTCTGGTATTCTTCGCAGAATACATCCATTCCGTTTCAGCTGTTGTGTTTCCATAAAGTTTACAATATCCCTTCCAACAAAGATGTGTGTTACTTCGTGGTTTACTAGGTTTTTGTAATATCCTTCTTCGACTTTTGTTCTGATCGACAAGTATTTGGACCGAATTAAATGATTTACAGCCCCTGCACTTTTATTGGTTTTCATAATTCCCATGTTAATTTCTTTTTTTTTTTCATTACAATTGTTGGTTAGTAGGGCACCTAAATATATAAATTCTTTCACACATTCAAATTCTAAACTGCCTTTTTGTGTTTCCACTTTAAAATTTTCATCTATATATTGCGTCCCTACCTTCATCTCTTTACTCTTATATTAGGCCGGCTAAAGTGGAAGAACTATTCGTGAAAGTATTTCTACCTGATCTCAAATGCGAGCATTTGTCAATACCTCAGCATTTAAGACATTTATTGGGGGACAATAAAGCGAATAATTACAAAGTTTTAGTAACAGACCGTTCTTATCCTAAGGCCTTCGGATTAATTGCACGCGGTGAATCAGTACGCATTTCTTCTTGAGTTTTTTTTTTCAAGTTATAGGCTGTTATGTTTTTCTAACGTGCTGGTTACCTTTCTTCATTCCTCTCTGGTTTATTTAATATATATTTCGTCAATCTCTTACTTCCAGTCCTCCAATGTCTTTCAATACTTGATCCTCCCATCTAGTTTTGTGCGGTGAATCAATGCGCATTTCCTCTTGAGCTGTTTTAGTAAGTTATAGGCTGTTATGTTCTTCTAGCGTGCTGGTTACCTATGTTCATTCCTCCCTGGTTTCTGTAATATATATTTCGTCAATCCATTATTTCCAGTCCTCTAATGTCTTTCAGTACTTGGTCCTCCCATCTTGCTTTGGGCTTCCCTTTTGGTCTACTTTCCAAGGGTTTCCACTCTGATACCTTCCTTATTGGTTCTTCTGGTTTTCTTCGCAGAATACATCCAATCCGTTTCAGCTGTTGTGTGTCTATAAAGTTTACAATATCCCTCCCAACAAAGATGTCTGTTACTTCGTGGTTCACTAGGTTCTTGTAATATCCTTCTTCGGCTTTTTTTCGTATTCAGATATGTAGTCGGATTGGTTGAGTAATTTAAAATACACATCCTTTATTCTCGGTTGGATTTTTCTCCTGAGTATATAGGCCATGTTGAGCATCAAGAGCGGTTCCATCAATCCCATCAAATTGTAGAAATTGAGCAAACATACTGGGCTAGATGGAATCACTGTGCGACATTAAGAAAATCACTTTTGGACATTAAGAAGAGAGGATGTAGATGTTATTTGTGAGACACAGTGCAATAGGTCTTCATATTTTTCAAGACCATGGTAATAATAAATATTAAATAAAGTGCGTTATAAACACAAAAGTCTTTTGAATGAAATCCAAAAAAGGCCTAGGGCTAACTTGAACCAGAGACTTTATTAGTTTATATCTACCAATATTGTATTAGCAATTTTGTGGCAGAAAACTGAAATCTGTTGTTCGGTGTTATCAAAGGATGCGGATGTTATTTTATTGGGGTCAATTACTCTAACGGTCAATAGAGAAATACTGCTTATTAGTACAAATACATATTAAGCAACATTGTTGTATGTCAAAGTGAACGTGATTTCCGTGATATCAATATCAAGAACGTATAAATATTACAAAATATTCATGCTGTGACCTGTCTATAATCGAAACAACAAGAGGAAGCCATTGAAGACCATATTTGACATATTATTCTGTATTTGTTTTGATATGGCAACACTGCAATTCAATATGGCTTACCAATCACGCGCTGATTCCTTGATGGACTGTTGAAGATATTTATAGAAAACTGGCAAAAAAACAAGAGAGTCGTTTGGTCAAAATACCGTATGAGCTACCTTGAAATTGATGCTAAAAGCTTTAACAAAGTGTAATTAGCAGTTAGTTAAAAAAAATCTAGATGAAGTAAGCGATCTAATGATGCGAGGACAAAGCAAAAGAAAAGTTTCAGATCTCTTTTCAAGCCGTCAAGGCACTTCGATCACGAAAAATCTTTATTGGATTTCAAGTATTAGCCTTGATAGTCATTAATAACGAATATTCTCAAAAAATCTCTAGCTTGATTTGACATATGTATTCGATATATTGCTTAAGAGGCTAGTTTACGAAACTCTGTTTGAATAATCTCTTTCTAAGAACGCTTTTCAAGACGTTTTTCTTTTGCGAGTCATCTTAAGTGACGGGTAACATTTCTGGGAACACATTCTGTACAGTTCTTGAGTCAGTTGATCTGTGTAGTCCTCTGGGGGCATTTTTGATTTCCTAAAAATTGATCAAGGATCTAAGGCCTCGCTTGCACACAATATGCGATATGTTGTCCCTATTGATTACTTACAGAATCTTCTGACGTATTAACATGCACTATAAAAAGTGTACGGGCTTTTGCGCATTTTATGTTATTTCTGCTAGTGAAACAATACACTTGTCAAAATAGATTTTAAGTTAGGTTATTGTTAACACATTTACTACAACAAGTTTTCTAATGTCAAATCCCAAAAAAAGATTATTATTTAAATTTACGAATGAGGAAAATATAAATAAATAGAAAAACAATATGATTGGAAAATTTGAGTTAGCAAAATTTAAGGAGAACCACTACATGGCATGCTGGTTATGTCTGAATGCTATCTCAATTACATATAAGAATTTAATAAATAAGACAAGGGAATATGGTTAGGAATCATAAACACGATTAGTAACGGCGCTGTATATTACTGATTGAATCGTGTATGCTACTCCCACAAGTACAGGTGTGCCATCCAGTATGCCATTCAACAAGTTCGACAGATTCCCCACTGTTATTGAATCGGTCGGTAGGCGTTGATGATTTTATGTTCGATTGTTCTTTTTTCCCTTCATTTCGCTTTTGATTGATTCCCTTTTGTTTAGGCTTTTGTTCAGGTTGCTTTAGCAATGACGGTTTAAAGAGTTTAACAGAGGATGATATTTGATTGTATTTCACAAAAACACGAATTTTTTATTGTAATATCTAACACCCTAAATACATGAAAATTTCTTTTCATTCGTAATCACACATCCTAGCAGAGACTTTACCATCGCCGCTTAATTCACGAAGCACTGGCGATTCAAGGAACAGCGCAATTATACCACACTGTCCTTTTTAACATCACGACTCCGTAAATTACAATCTTTCCCTGCACCCGAGCGCCCCAGACGGACGTGTTTATGGTGGACACGTTTGGTTGATGTTATTAAATTAAAGAAAATCTACAATCACGCAGGTACGATGCGGTTGACAGCTGCAACAGTGCAACGATCTTAATGTGGGAATATATGGTGGGCCTACTGGATTCACTCATTGTGATAATCTTTTGCCTTCAGTCCAAATGCTCATTGTTTATTTATGGCCCATGTTACACATGTTAAATTCTCGTGTATTACCTTGGAGCTTGAAGCAATTATATTTGCTAAAAAAGGGATTAGGTGCAATAGTGGCTATAAAATCTATATATAAGCGTTGTCTACAGCTTCACCAGCTTGTACTTTCAAATCTGAAAAATTGTTTTTAAGGGAAGTAAGTTGAGAATTTTATCCCCACACTTTGTGAAATTGTAAAAAAAAATTACAATTAATCCAATATAATAACAGCAATTTCCAGGTTAAAGTCTTAATAACATGGCAAGCAATGTTTATTGTAGACACTAATCGGGTATTGGTCTAATCATTCCAACGTAAGATTAACGATGCGGTGTGCCGATCGAGCAATAGGCACCTCTCCGTCGTACACTGATGAAGATGGAGTAGCCCTAAACAGCTGTCTCTACGTGAGAGAGACAGATGTGTTGGGCGACCCAGAAAGTATTTATTATATTTATATATTTTCATGTATTTATATACTTCAATTTGAATTATACCTGGTGGGTATTGGCAAAAATCCCTCGAGATTTCGTCATAGCGACACCATTAAGAATTACACGCTAACACATATCTCCACGGACTGGTAGCTTAGCTAGCTATCGCCTGGAGATTACGTCACAAATACCTTGCTCGCCGTTAAATGTGTGGAGTTTCACGAAAGAAACATTCTAACGTGAATTTGACGATACTGCGTACCGAACGAGCAACAGTCACATCTCCGTCATACACTGGTGATGGCCTAGTAGCCCGAAACAGCCTGTCTGTGCGTGAGAGTCTCTGTCGCTACTTAAAGTATATGTATATATTTTTAATATACTTATATACTTCAATTTATTTCTTTGTAAACAAGATTGCTTGCTCTTTAGCGATAGCTTTCGCAATGCAAATTTATGTAAAAATTGTTTATGTTAGATATATACGTGCCCTCTTAGTTTAATCCGTGCAACTTGCAATGTCGGCCAGCACCTGAAATCTGTTTTTTGGTTCATTGCTTAGTGGGTTGTGTCATAACATCGAACCACGAGACCTACGTAATTACAAGTTTATCTAATGGTGTTCAAGAGAACCAATCAACAATTGTAGTTGACAGATGAAAGCTCTACAGAATAGAGTAACGGACGAGGACCCCATAAGAATTCCAACTCTTCAATAGAACTTTCTACAAACTCCTTGTGAATTAAATGTACAAAATGTATGGAAACTTTGCCTGAATCTTCTCACACTTGCTATTTATATCAACATAATCAACATATTTGGATGTAGAATATCTTGTAACCGATTTTACAAATAATGGAAACAATACTGGCATCAACACAAAACCTTGAGGTACTCTAATACCTAATTTCTAAAAAAGGAGGATTTTAAAAATATAACCAACAGCATTAATAGTTTGGCCTAGATTGCAAGAATTAATAAATTTAGGTAACTGAAAGAGTTTGTGTTTGAAATTCATTTTACTACTTTAGAAACAATATTGGCCAGAAAACAAAACCTTGCGGTACTCCGCTTGATAATTTATATGAAAAAAATAACCACCAGCGCCAAGAATTTGATTTAAATTCGCTGGAATCAATGAAGACGGATTTAAATTGGTCGTTACCTGCTTGAATTTGCTAAAGACAAGGAGAAAGCTATTCTTATACTTTGTAGAAGGCATTTTTGTAGTGACGCTACATTCTATTCAATATTGCATTACAGATGACTCTTCTATATCCGCCAAGAAATTCACTTTTGTACCAATCATCTTCTTGGTTTCCGGTTTAATTCTTCGACACCTCACTTCAAGTTCAAAGTCGAGCTCTCGAGTTATGTACTAATTGCGACCTCCACGGAAGGGGTCAGGTTGCGCAATTTGCCCTGCGGGTCTTGAGAACTGCTTCCAGTCTTCTTTTGCGTCCATGTTCTCGTTACCATTAACCGTAAAGTCGTTCAAAAACTTAAGTAATATCGCCCGATGTCGCTCTCTTTTTTTCGGAGTAAATACTAATTAAATTAAGACTTGTATCGTATTAAGTGTTCCCGTGAAATTTAGTTAATGCATGTATCATGCGCCTAGCTGTGAAATGGAAATATTTACACGGACGGAGACATGCTTTTGGCGAACAGACGAATGTGAGAGAATGAATGGTTTAACATGTCCGGATGAAGCGGTATGTCATATTAATAAAATTATTTTTATAATTAGCTTGTAAATGATAACGTTGCTTCTGGGAAACGCGATTAGGAATGTAGTCATTTCACTTAAGACTTGGCGTTGTATAGTTTTTTAATGTTTGACATGGTGTAACTGTGGTTTATTAAACATGGTACATTCGTTGCGATACAAGTTGAAATGTTTCTTCGATAAGCAAGTATATTTCGTAAGTGGATAGAGAAAAGAAGGTATAATACCGTTTTACAAAGGTAATTCCTCCCATGTTATTGGTTCAAATAGAGAGAGGTGCATGAACCCAGTGCCTCCACCAAAAATATTTATGGATTTATATTATATTCTTCCTTTTTTCTAAAGATGAAATCATATATTTGTATTCAAGAGAGTGGTATTGCTCGAATTCTTTGGCCGAGAAAGCACGAAGCTCCATCGTACAGATACCATATCCTTTGACTAATGCTTAGGGCAACATTTTCCAATGACAACGATAAATGATTTTTTAAAACGTCTAAATAAACTTGACCATTCACTCCTACTTCGAAAAAATTTGGTCAAATTAATTAATCTCCTAGTTGGTAATGGAGGCTTAAGATTGTCTTACTGTTATTTTTCTAGGAGTAACTCGTTTTAATAAAATAATTTCAAAAAATCTCACTTTTATAAATAGACTTTAAAATATTTATTGAAATTATTGACTTTAGGTATAGAGAGTGCTTAATGAAAATGAAAGTAACTACATTATTCTTTGTTATTATGATATAAAATATAGGGTGTTCCGTTTAAAATAACTAAGAAATTAATGTGTTTCAGTTTTGACTCGCCCTGTATTCAGTTTTGACAATTTTATAAAAATGTCACTTTGCTTAGAAGTGGGTCAACATAAAAAATGTATGCTTGTAAAAGAAAAATTTCAGACTGTGTCGTTTGTAGTATACAAGACCTCGAATTCACCGATTTGCATATACAATTGACCATAACTAATGAAACACGCTGTATAATACAATGAAATTGTATATTGGGGGTGTGAGGCATGAGCTTAATCTAAATCTGAATTAATATATAGGGTGTTCCATTTAAGAAAATGCGTGTTTGGTTCACCCTGGTGATATGGAACATCCTGTATATAATAAAATAATTTTAAAATGCAAAGTTTAAGACTGGCTACAATTTTCGCAAATAACTTTTTGTGATTTCTTGTATGATAACGGATGTATTGAGCTTTGCCACTCTAATGCGTCACACTGTATATTTATGTCCCAACAGAGCTAATGACAATTCCAATTACAGGACAATATGTACATAAATCAAACGCTCATGCGATTATATTATTTAAAAATAAATAATATAAACAGAATAAGGCAAAGTAGTTAATAAAGATGGTCATAATAATCTCAATAAGAGAAATGGAAATATTGCATAATAAAGGAAGTAGGAAAAAGAAGTATGCTTGAAATAACAGATATAAGCTGCGGAAACATGTTAATGAGTTAAACCCCAAAAACATAAAAATTGCCACGTAATATTTCCTATAGTGTTCAGAAACATATAACTTGAAATGCGCTAGATTGTTATAATTAAAGACTGGATTTACGGAAAATAAGCTCATGCTTAAAATTTAAGGGATGAAAGATATATCTAAAAACCTGTACGAATGAGATGAAGGGATATAAAACCAGATCAAGTTTGTTACACCTTTCTTGCTTTTTTTGAATTTCAATGTCTATTATTTTTTTATGCCTACTTTGAGCTTTTTCTGATTTTTTGACGCCCTTTTTTCAAAATTTATTTAATTGCGCATTTGTTTTGTAATTTTCCGTTGTGCCGTCTGACGTGGGATGCCCCGTGTGTACTGTGATTTTATTTGCTTCCAGTCTTCAATTCATTTAGTTGTGTTAAAGTTATTGGTATAACAATGTCAAGTGTGCCCGTAGTACGATGCGGAAGCAAAAACCCACCGTTGAAAAATGGATTAAGAATTACAAGGAAGTGAACTATGAACGCATCAATGATTTTGCCAAGCGTTTTCAAAAATCGTAAGTTTCATTTGCACTTAAAATTATAAAATGTATTGACGTTACTAAATTTCTTTTAATAGGTTAAATGTGACAAGAAATACTATAATAATAATAATAATATATATTTATTCAATATGCCAATCTGACATTGGATTTGAATCGTCATACAAGTATAAATACATAAATATATAAAGTATAAAGTAAGTGTATAACATATATATACATATATATATATACAAACATATATGTACATATACAAACAACAACTATACAAATAAACACAAAAACTACCGCCATACGTATTCGCCAATGGTATAGAATGCCCTCTCCAATAGCATCTGTTTTACGCGCTGTTTGAAAATTTTAGAGC
>JARFOC010000157.1:0-23226 GCA_031763485.1 Osmoderma eremita
GCTGTTATAAATCGGTTTACATTGGTTTTCTTCCGGTATATGTCGATTTCTAACCTATCTTTATTTCTAATTACTAGAGTATCTAAGAATGGAAGTTTTTTATTATGTTTTTAAGCAAAATTGACATAACTTCTTTTTAAGCACACAATATGACAGAAGAATTATTTTTATTACCGTTTATTTTTTTTGTTTTTCTATTTGAATGTAACTGCATATTATTAATTTGCAGGTGCGAAAGGTCACGTTAGTTTTTTATAATGTTTAAAATTACATGCATTTCAACTTCCTAAATTTATTAAAGTAAAATGTTAATTTCTTTATTTAAATATGTTTTTTTAAAGAAAATACGTGTTTTAATTTCGTTGTTCTAACATTAATGAAACATATAGGTGAGTTTTATATATTATTATATTAACATATCCTTGAGAAAACTGTTAGAAATACGATTTGGTTTCTAATTAGGGAATTTTAATTTTAAACAGGTCATAAGGGAAACCTTACAAAAACAAATTTTGGCAAGACATTCATATAAATTAGGGACAACATTAAAAACATTTGCTTCGTAAAATAATACGTCCAATACATACTTCCTTTATATAAAAATATCTTTATAAGCTTCATTTCACCATTCGTAATGCATTTATGAATTCAAATACTTCAATCTCTTTGCACCTGCAAGTTATATGTATCCATATGTTGTATCTACACACCGCTAGTGTCCTTCTGAGATCGCTCGGCGTAAACTGGATGGCGATTTGCAAGAAAACCAAAACCTCCGGACGGAATCGAGACAGTAGCTTGCGAATTTTTGAACCGGTCGCAAATCTATTGTTCCTACGCCAAACTTAGACGACGTAACTGAAGAATGGTGTGTGGTATTCCGAGGAAATTGTAATATTTAAAAGGGGAATTAATTAATGCCTTAATGCCTGTTCTAAGTGTGTTTCTGTGATAATAATTTTAAATAAATTCTACGCCTATAGTGATTTAGTGGATTTCTCCGGGAATTGCGGTAATAAGTAAGTACATACCGTTATAGAAGATATTGTGTTGTTTGGATTATTACTTTGAGGTTATCAAGGTGTGATATACAAATATTATCTATTTAAAAAAAATTGGTACGCCTACGAATAAATATACGTAGAATATAGATGGTTTTGGGTTAAATGACACTAGATTTTTACTTTGAAAAGGACATAAAATGAAGTTTACTTTAAGAATCGTACATAACCCCAAATGGATTGCGTCTAAATGAATTAATGTATTATCCTTATCTGTAGCGAGATGTAGCAGTTGGAAATAATATTTCCAATTGGAAATGATATATTTGATGGTACCCATTGAAGGAAATATCTTTATTTCCTGTAGATTTAGGGAGAAAATTATTATAATATCTATCTCAAAAAATTTTAATAGCGTAACGCCTAAGTTACCGCATTATTTTATTACTAGTTGATAGAGATATCTTTTAATCCTAGAAGGTTATGCGACAGTTCTGGTGATTGACTTGCATTTGTCAGATTATCTCACCTCTCCATCTTACAATAAGAATTTTCTTCTTTGATTTGTTGAGTGTAATCGAGAAGTTATCTTCCAATTTCCCCTGAAAGGTATATGTGGGAAATTACTCTACCGAATTTAGTATGACGCGTTAGATATTGAAAATAGTGTTTGTTGTTTTTCTAAAATATTTTTTTTTTTATTAAATCCCTTTTCGTATTTAGAAATGGCAAGATATATCCATAAAATTATTATATTCCTAGGATACACCGTGCTTTTTTTTGTAACATTACACGTACAAGTTTTCTAAGTGTCCTCATTGTCTTTGAAGGTAATTCTAGGGTTATTCCATCACATTCAATACGTGTACAGGCTTTCAGTTCGTCCAAATTACGTATTTGCATGTTATTACAAACTCCTTCTGAGGTAACTCCAAAGAAAGCAATCGTTTGGATGCAAATCAACTGATATTTTGAGGGTACTGCGTTCGTAACAGGTTTTGTGCATGAGAATTCGTACGGGATCCATTAGTTTATTGATTAAGGGGAAGGAAATTTAGTATTTTTCCGTGAATAAATTTAGGTTACAACCCGGAAGTTCCGAGTGTTCACAGCACCATTTATTATCCACTTTGAAACTGATAAAATACTACGATATAGTAGAATTTGGTTATGTTTTCAATGAAGTGTAGAATTTCAACTTTGAATGAAGAAATTATTTTATTCTAATTGTTATTCAAGACAAACAAAACAAAGGTAAATTTAGCTTCATCGATAAAAAAACTTTATTCAAAATCTCTCCGTTTTCATTTAATAAATTAAACATTGTTTCACACAAATCTGTTCGGTTTATTTTATCTTTCTCAAAAAGCTGTTCATAATTTAAGTAAATTTCCTACTTTTGCATAAAATTTATTTAATTTGTGATTGATGTATGAATAAAAGAAAAAAAAATTATTAAATTAATAAAAAAATATTCCACGCAAAGAATTGTTTTTTTTTTTCGCACTGACGATGTGTGAACATAAACTGGTGCCATACATACATGTCGCTTAACATTACCTGTAGGAAATACCCGTGAGTAACGTTACAAAAAAAGAAAATATTGTAACACTAAATAATTATTGCTTTATTTACTTATTTCTTTTAGCTATTTAACTCAATTTTGTTTTGAAATGTAAATTTTATTATCGCCTGCAATAAAACCGGGAACGAAAATGCCAAAATAGAATAAACAATCGAAACACTATATTTAGTAATGCTGACGGGTATACCAGGTCAGTTTTTTTGATGTTTACGAGAAACTAGCGGAGCTACAGATGAGACACCCAAATAAGAAAATATTTGCTATTTATATGGAATTAATTTGAAGATCTGTTTTTGTTTAGTTTGCCGCCCAAACTAGATATTTCGCGGAAAAAAAATTAGTTGTCATAATTTCCCAAAATGCTGTGTTTTTTTGCTAGCTTTCTTTTAAAAAATGTAAAGGGAAAAATTGTATATGTATAACGTCTTTATGAGGTGGCCTAGGCAAAGTTTTCATTTCAGCAATCTTAATAGAGCTATGGTATCAACTATCAATCTATTTTTTAATACTTTTAATAAAATTCTCGAAAAGCTGGCCAAAATCCCAAATATTAAAGTACGCCTTTAGTTGTCTTTTCAGTTTATTTTTTCTGCATTTGTTTTCTCTTCAACACCCAATATGGTTATTTAACTATTTAAGTTCATTTTTCTGTTTTTTTTAATCAGAATTAACCTTGGAAATAAACATCGGTCCACATGTGAATCCTTTTTTACCAGAGCAAATATTCTATATAACATTGTATCCCTGTTGGCAACACATTTCTATTGTTTGGGGGGAATGAAAATGGGACGATTATTGAACGCATATTCGGAGTTGGATGTCTATAAACACGATTACGAGAAGTAGTTTCATTACTAAATATTCACCAAATTATTTTCCTTGTAGTATTGTATATCTATATCTCATTCAAGTTAAGAACATAGCGTTTGAAACCAGAGACCAATATTTTTTGAGGTTAGTTTACAATGTGGGAAGTTGACGCTTTCATATATCGAATTTATTTGGATCAAATGCAATATCATTCTTTACAACGTTTTGTAGTTTGGTTTCGTAGTTTGTGTCTCTGTTAATATTCTAAATCTTTGAGTTAAGTTATTAAAAACAGTTATTACAACCGTAATTGCAATTATAGCATGTAATCTTTTGTTAACAAGCCCTGTTTTGGTCGTAATTCACGATGACACATACAATAATTATTGTTAACATGTTTCTACATACTTATATGCAAGAAAATCTTATAGTTTCTGGCATTACTGAAAGATTGATAATTGATTAGAACTTCTCTTGAAATAAGTTTGAATTTCCCGCTATTTCCAAGCACCAACGTGAATAAACCTACTTAGAGATAGCACCAAACAATGAAGTTATGTCCGACAAATCTATGATACAATATTACATACATATATATTTCTATTACATCCATTCTATATCGTGCGGTAAAATCCAATTAACATACCCGTGCAAATATCCTAAAAACATACGAAAAACAGGAAAAATGCTACTTTATTCGTGTAACAGACATGCCAACCGTGAAATTACATTTCTTTCTGTGATTTTGCACTTCCGTGGCGTTGCGAATCAAATTTTGCATAGATTTTCCCGCACTAATCGATCATAACGAACGATTTGAAACAAAAAAACAAATTACCTTAGGTTAAATAACTATCGGAATGCATTTTCATTGCCAATTTAGTCTCGTTAATGCGTTTTTTTTTTTTTCGAACAACATTGACTTGGACCCGGGCGATCTTGACATTGGCACAGAAGTGAAAGTGTCGCGAAATATTACTGCGGAACCTGGTTTTGTCGGCCTTACTATGTTTGGTTAATATTAGTGGTGATATAACCAAGAAAATTGACATTGAAAAAGGAAAATTTGTATCTGTAAGATTCAAAAATGGTTTTCCTTGTCGGATCGTAAATTATTGGATTGAATAGAAAAATTGGGTTGGTTATTGTTGCAATTCGTGAGTTTAATAATAATAGGAGATAGTAAAAGGAAGTGTCAAGGTGAAAAGCTTGTATTACACCACTGATTGTTTTGTGGATTGGAGATAGTCAATTGTCCTGTGTTATTCAATCCGTTGTATTCTACTATTGCATTGGTGACTAAAGCAATAATTGTACACAAATATTTGCCATTAGTAACGTACCGTAAGATCAATTGAATTTATAATTGAAGTGGGGTTTATACTTTCTCACATTGTTACTGTTAAGCAAGAATTTTAGGCTATGTTAAATGGATATTTTTTATTTTATTCTTCAGTCAGAAAAGTTGGTTATCCTGCATTTTACGCACCTGAGTCGGACACACATGCGTCAAATACTCAGAAGCCACGCAGCAAGAATAAAGTCCATTACCAACAAAAGCAAATTATAGGTTATTTTCGAGAGGTAATGAATGATATAATATACCACATGTACTGGCTATAGAGAGGTAAAATAATATAAACAATATCTCCATTACTTCAAGGCTATAAAAATAAAAGATTTAGTAGAATGCGAATATAAATTATAAATATCCCAGGCAGGAATCCAATGTAAGGCAATTACTGCAGAAGCATCGTGCCACTAATATGTTCCATTGTTTTGTTTCTTAAAAACACGATTGTTGGATACTGTTAGATTATTGTACCCCCAATACATCGCAATAAAACTTAACAATAGGCAAACAGCCTTTGACACTGTCAAAGTAATCGTTGCAATATTAGAAGGATTGTAAAAAGGGATTTTGTAGCAGATATTATATTCTCGACCTAATTTAGTCGAACATTACTAGTTTTTGCAACGAATAATAAGTTATATTTGTATTTGCATATAAGCAAAATAACCAAATTTCCTTTCCAGTAATAAAGAATATAAAATCTAATATTAGATAATTACTAAGATTTAGAAGGGTTTCCCTATTTTACGCAGCCAAAAAGGATTTCGTCAAAAGAATTGGGCGTATACATAATTTCAAGGTTAAACTTTCAAGGTAAACCAAGGTCAAAGCACGCGACCTAGACAATAATTTTTGTTTGTTACCTTGATTCATGGAACATAAAATTTCTTAATAATTCATATAAATTTATAATGAAGTATAATTGGAATATTTAAGTTCTCGCGGTTGGTATGAGTGATTATAATTTGGCGTAGCAAGTAAATTAAAGGGATTTTCTTTTAAAATGAAAATATAGAGAACATCAAAAAGAAATAAACTTGAGAATTATATTTACGAAATAAATATAATTTTAAGGTTAGAAAACAAATTGTATTCTCATGAGTTGAAGAGTAACTCCTTTGGGTTACTGTATAAGTGTTTTAATTAACAAAGATGGAGATAAACAAACAATGTACCAAAGCATTTTGTTGAAAATTCGAAATTCTTTAAATTTTTGTATATAAACGAATTTTATGACGTAATAACTTTTTAATATACCTAATCAATAATAAAACCTAAATTATTATATTCTTAAAGTAGATAAACACGTTCAATACAAAAATAATCTGGATTCAAATGGGGCACTTACCGTTAAAATTGTGTGCCTCTCTCTCTGACGGTCGCTAACCCAACTAAACAGACTACCGCGCCAAATCTCAGATACAAATAAATGCATTATGGGATCCACGACGGATTGTTCCCCCGATCAGAGAATCATACTCGATACACTGTCACTCCGATTAAACCCCGATTTTAACACATCAACTAAGTTTTGAACTCACTTTTGAAACTTTTAGTAGAAACATCGTCGGTTACAAAATGGATTCTTATAAACTTTTGACAGCTAGGTATAAGCCCATCTTTCATGGCGATTCCTAATTCTCTTTCACAAATTAAATAATTTTCTCTAGAATGAATGCTACAGTCGTAGAAAAAGATTTGCTTATATAAGAACCTGATGTAAATCATTATTTAAGTACATTTTAATTATTAAGAAAGAATATTTGATTTTATGAATAATACATTCAACATATCAGTACCACGGATTACTTTTATTACGCCATAGGGTTGTAAAATAATGGATAATATTGACATAAACATGTAATACAGTTACATAAACGTAGTAAATCACTTGTTTTTATAATTTATAACTATTAAAAATTTAAAAAAAAAACATTAAACCCGTTAGAGCTCAGGAATATTTCTATTTATACTTTAATAAATCCTTCCTGCTTGTGACATATGTTACAATGGTATTCATTCGTGTTCATCGGTACCGCGCAATGATGTAACTATGTAAACGTTATGTAACTATATGTATTCGTGATTCGTAGGTACCTAACATCTTACCACCAACATTAGAAAGCAAAAACGGCTAATTTCACACCGTACATATATTTGTGCGCGTTCAAACTAGAATCTATTTTGTACACTTCAAAGTTCGCAATTTCTCACTTTTCGTTTCACACCCTAACCTATATGCAATCAACACGTACGAATGACAGTTCACGGAAGAGTTCTACGACCAAATTTGTGTATTTGTTTGAAAAGAAAATTATTATTGTTTATCAAAAGATTCAAGATATAAAAAGCCATATACGGTCCGGTCGAGAATTATGCTACCAACCTTGCCCTCTGTTTCACAACTTTTGAAAGAAATGAGATAGACAAATCAAACAGACACAAGGTGAAGTTATCTTCAAATTATGATGTTTTCGTTGTAGCGGCGTACACTTGACTTAAAATGTAAGACAGAGGGCGCTGTTATTTTAAAAATTTTAATGGAAGTGCATATAAAACCTAATTCTGATGATATTTTTATTAGGTTTACGTCAAACTGTTATTCTGTTTTCACCAACATAAACACAATAAATGATTGAGGTACTTGACATTCCTGATTATGGTTTATGTTTCTTAGGGAACGTTTTTTAAGATATAAAAGAAACGTCAAAATATTATTTATGCCCATTTATTTCTTAAGACAACAACGCCCTTCTCCTACATTTTAAGTCAAATGCATGTCGCTATAAATCAAATATCATAGTGTGTCTCTAATTTGACATCGTACTTATTTCATTTCTTCATCTCAATTCTTTCGAAAATTATGAGGGGGAGAGGAGAGGCACAATTTACGATAATAATTTCCATTTTCTAACAGGAAATTTCAAGGTAGAAAATACGTGTTTGTATTGTATGTATTTCAATACTGAAGTGAGAGGGATTTTCTATTATCTAAACAGTCACAGAATAAATTAGAACGAGCAAGACAAAATTATCGGAAACTTTGACATTTCATAATCAATTTCAGTATATTTGCGGGTACATAGAGGGCACCATAAGTACTAGTTTTGCTCCAAAATAATTCTGGAATGAAATGTATATATAATCCTTTCCTTAATGTAGCTCTCATTCCCAATCGAATTATTTTCGTATGAAGAAATAGCACACATTAGCACAGTATCTACCGTTCTGCCTTTTTAATATTTTTTCCAACATACTTTAGCGTAAGTAAAAATGAGAAAATGGATGACTCATTGTTGTTTTATGTCTGGTTTATCCCGCGACTATACGCAAAACAAAAAAGGAGATATTTTCTATTAAAAATAATCAATTAGAAACACCAATCCAAGTGCAAATTATAAACAAACCTTTATATGCTATGGCAAACCAGTGTAATTTACCGAGATTAAAGATTGCACAAGTTAGCCTTGTTTTAGGATATTCACTTTGCTTCAGGATTCCAACTTTACGCACGCAAAAAAACCATCTGTGAATCACCAGCTCGCCTAGATTTTTAAGCGATTGTGGAAAAGACGAGACAGTAAAAATGTTCCTATTATGGAGCCTAGAAAAAATTGAAAAATTAAATCTTATATTTCGGTGAAATAATTAGGTGTTTGTCATTGATGTTTATTGTCTTATTTATAGGTTAATTAATATTGTTTTGCGAATCAATTGAATATTATAACAGGAATGTTGATTTAAATTTTTTTCAATATACACTTAAAAGCAGCGTTAGCCTTGAATGCCAATATTAAGCTTCTATGACAACCAAACGAATTGCCATAATAACCTTGCTCCAAAAAGCATTCTCTTGATTTTAGAAATGAGGCACGTTTTCCAGAGGTTTAGCTTCATTTTAAGCATTTCAATATCTTTCAATCACCTTCTTCATACTAATATGGCAGCTTAAGAGCAATGTTTGCCTTCTACACCAACAAACCTCTGTAACACTCAAACACATTCCCAGCATAATTTTGCTCCAAACAGCTTATTTGAACACCCTTCCTTTTGATTCAAGTAACTTAGCTTCGTTTTAAACATAATAACTACCATCATCATATATTTTTTTCAATATGGCAATGTTTGCCTTTAACGCCAATAAATTTCTATAGCACCCAAACGAATTTGCATAATAATTTTGCTCCAAGAACCTTAAACAAACACCCGTCCTTCTGATTTCAGAAATGATGCACTTATACCAACAGATTAACTTCATTTTAAGCATGGGCAACGCCTATTTTTCAATAAGACAGCTTAAAAAACAATATTTGCTTTCAAGACTAACAAGTTTCAATGATACCCAAAAGAATTTCCATAATAATTTTGCTCCAAAAAGCTTCCTTTTGATTTCTGAAATGAGATACTTTTTGTCTAAGCATTCAGCTTCAGCATCGTATCTGCTATATATCCCCAAACGTATATCCATCATAGTTTTGCTCCAAAAAGCTTAATCAAACACTTTTCCTTCTGATTTCAGAAATGATGCACTTATACTAGAAGTTCAACTTCTTTTTAAGCATCATAACACATTTTTGCAATATGACAACGTAAAAACAAAGTTTGTCTTCATCAGCAACAAACTTCTACGATACCCAAAAGAATCTCGCTCACAATTTTGCTCGTAGAAGCTCAACTAAGCACCCTTCCTTTTGATTTCAGAAATGAAGCACTTATTCCAGAAACTAAATTTCCTCTACGAACCCTACGCTTTGGGTATCATCTGCGTGGGGTATATTATGGGTGAACTGGGCCACTATCTGATTGGCGTGACATCTAAAGCGATAGCCATGGACTTGCATTACGGGGATATCTCTTGCCAACTGAATGGAAGCGTTTACGCACTTACTGGTATCAAGAAAGAATGTAGGAGTGCCAACAGTTCAGAGAGGTATTGTAAAAACCCTTGGGAGGTGGCGTGATCAAAATTTTCTTTTGGTTCGCCATCTTGAATAGGCCAAAATCCTTAAATGATTCTATGAAACTATACCTAGTATTTCGAGATATGTTTGAAAATCAATTCTCCTTTTCAGCTGCCACGACTTTAATACGAACGATACCAGCTATTGCGAATGGACTTATAATGGACTTGGTCTGGACTATCAGTTACTGGCTGGACCTAGTTTTATAGCTGTATTTACCGTTGTGGGGGTAATTTTGGGATTTGCAGCTGACAAATATAACAGGGTTAGAATGCTAACTGTTTGCACTGTAGTTTTTGCCATTGCCATCATAATCTGTGGCGCTGTCAGTGAATACTGGCAATTGGTACTGTTACGAATGATAATGGCAGCAGGGTGAGCATTTTTGAACTCCAAGAAATTGAAATAACCCCACAATATGATTCTGATTAGAAATTTTTGGGAAAATAAAACATGTTTCTTCTTCACAGGGAGTCTGGATGTAATCCCCTAGCTACTGGAATCCTTTCTGATATCTTCCCAGAAGAGAAACGGGCTTTAGTAATGTCCCTCTTCAACTGGGGGATTTACGGAGGCTACGGCATAGCTTTCCCAGTCGGTAGATACATTCCACCCTTGAATATATGGAATTTGGTACTTCTTCCATATCATTTTCAAGATCTTCCCCCAAAAATTGTTTTAATATTTGATTGTAGGGATGGAGAATTACCTATTACGGCGCAGGAGTTATAGCTTTGATCATAGCGATCTTAACTGCTCTCACGTTGAAAGAACCGGAAAGGAAATCCATCGGAGAGGACGCTGTTGCCCAAGCATCTGGAGAAGTTAAGAAAGTATCAATTTGGAAGATCATACTGGAGCCTAGAGTGGTGTTCTTGTGCCTGGCAGCTTCCATACGCCATTGTGGTAAGTGCTGGGGGATTTTGGTCAAAACCAATTCTAAACCAATCAGTTTTGAAGGAAACCTAACATTACAGGCGGTATGTGTTTCGCCTACAATTGCGATCTGTACTACGAGACATATTACCCCGACTATGATTTGGGTTGGTGGCTCTTTGCCGTCACCATAGTCATAGGAAGTATTGGCGTAGTTGTGGGAGGTGTGGTATCTGATAAATTTGTCGCGAAAATGGGCATAAGATCTAGAGTGGCCGTCCTATCCATAAGCCAACTCATATCGACACCTGGCGCTTTTGGAAGCGTCTATTTTGATCCAACCTGGGCTATGATTACGTTGGGATTATCATATTTCTTCGGTAAAAAACCCTTAGACATACAAAAGTTGCATTTCAAAACCTTAAAATCTTTTAGCCGAAATGTGGTTCGGAATACTCTTCGCCATTTTGGTCGAAATAGTTCCCTTGCGTGTCCGATCTACGACCGTAGGAATCTTCCTGTTTGTCATGAACAATATTGGCGGGAATTTGCCAATTTTAGTCGACCCCATCTCGAAAATCGTTGGATATAGGGAAAGTTTATACATATTCTACGCCGGAGCTTATGGTATAAGTAAGTATACTTCGTAAACGAATAAATTGTCACATAAAATGCAAAAGATATCTCATAAATGCTAAATTTACACCTAAAATAATTACCAGCGCCATCTATTTCGTTAAATATGTACATAGGTTCCATCCTCTTTTTCTTCACTCTGTTCTTCATGGAAGGACCCAAACCCGATACGAAACAGAAAGATTTCGGCCATGATAACAACATTTGCACCACAGCGGATGAAATGACGACAGTATCTGCAATTAACAGACCGCCATATGCCAGAAACGGAATGGAAAATAGTAAATTATAACCTAGGAAATGAACTTTTCCCTTGTATATGCAAATTTGTGATAAAAAAATCGAATTGTTTCACAATGTAAAGTGAATCTCATTTTACTTGACCGTCCACGATTAATGTTGATCATTTTCTCTCGTATTACCCATATACGTCTGTTGTATTTATAAGTTTTTAAGTCTTATTTTGTAAATACCTTTCCTTGTAAGTTAAAATAATTAAAAATATAAACAAGATTTGAAACTGTTGCTTTATCTACTGACGTGCCTATTATTATCGCCTAGAAACGTTCATATAAGCCAAGGAACGAAAATTAAATTATTAATTTATGCAATTTAAACAAATTTATTCAGATTTACGGCAATTAATGTTTTGAAAGATCATTTCAATATTTCTCTCATATGCTGACATCTACTGCGAAAATTGGATAATATAAGGTAATTCAATCAATCACCGCTAGATGTCGGAGTTGGCCGAAATAATTGAGATGTCAAAATAATTAAGTTTAAATCAAGAAATTGTTTAAAATAAAATAATATAAACAAGCAGTTTTAATGTTTATACGTGGAACTAAAATTATTTAAATATAGGTAATATATAGTTAAACTTGTAAATTCAATGAAATTCTAACCAAACTCGTTTTCTAACCTCTAATTTTAGGTAATATTATCGTTTGAAAAATGTCGATTCTTAGGCAGATATTCTCACGCGGGCTCACACAGATCTTACCGGCACCTCTAGCGATACGCCCGACAACTTGCGGGTTTCATATTTTCAATAAAATAAGTGAGGTTCGACAACCGCAACAACAACATAACCTACTTCTGGCGGTGCCCCAAATAAATTTGAATCAAATTTGCGGTTTTAAGGTGAAGGGGCTACTAAGAAGGCGGTGCAAAGATTGCTATTTCGTTCGTCGACAGGAAAGACTCTACGTGATTTGCACTGCCCATCCGAGACATAAGCAAATGTCAGTCGTTAAGGACGAGCGGAACACTTGGATTCTATCGCACGCTACGCAAAGTAAAGTTAGACAGTGGTGAAAAGATGTGTTTAGGTAGTGTTTAGTGTTGTCTTTGTAAATAAATCTGTGCATAATTGTGTTTTATCGGGGTAATAAAAAGATCAGAAAGCACTAAAGTTTTACTTGACACAAGTTTTTATTTAAAAAAATCCATACAAATACAAAAAAAGTCGTAACACATACGTTAAAAACCACATCTCGCGTCTGTTTAGAACTAAAAACTAAACGACAAGAAAAAGGGAGACAAACTGGAAAGCTATATTTGTACTAAAGATCGGTGTGTTAAATTGTAATAATAAAAGGAAACAAACATTCACCTTATTATCAGATCATAAAATTAAGATTATTACAAAAGTAATGGTGGTAAGTTTTAGGGGAAGGAACGAACGATTTACTAGGCATTAAAGGTAGCTACAATCAATGCCGACACAGAATAGAAAAGCACGACTCTCGTATATAGTTACACATCGAAAAGTACATCGTTTTTTGTATTTTGAGACTCTATTCTTCGTACGCAACAAGCAACATCTTTAAGGAATAATATATTTGTACAATTAAAATAGATTTTTGCTCAACTTGTTAGGTAACGAGAGTCCTATTTCATATATATTAGATCTGTCAATGTCAACGTAAAAGGAATGAAATGTCAATGTCAAACGTGTAGTTCCTGTAGAACCCGAAGTATTGTTTGAGTGAATATATAATAAATTTAAGAATTTTATTTCAAAAAAATACGAGTAAATAAAAGGATTTAAACTTGTATTAAAGCTTTCAGAATAGGACTCTCTCTTATTTAAAAGAACTGCCAACAATAAGATAGTAAAAAACTAATAATATAAACAAGAAATACTCCGCAAACAAATACAACAAGTAGTCAATAATAATTACATATAAACAAAGGTTAAGCCATATAACAGAAAAATATACTTAAAAAAAATTGAAACAGGTCCAAAAGAAAATTATTAATTAAAATAAGGCAATATAAGTATTATCAATTAATCTAATTGTAAGATATATTAAACTACATTAAAAAATTATCACATTCATATATTTTATTGTTACTCCATACTTATTAATTTCTTTATTCTCGTAAAACCAATAAAATTGCCTATTATCATAGTAACACATATTATTTATTATTACAATATTTATTTTATAATCATTATTGATTTATTATTAACATTAATAATCTCAATTGAATTTACCTAAAAAAAATCTGGGATATTTTACTTTTTCCCCATTTTCATTATAATTACTTTGGTAAATTCAAATTTTGCATCCCAAAAACAAGAAGATTCCATTATCCAGATCCGATTTCGTGAAATTAATACTAGAGCTATAAAATCTATTTTTTTATATATAACAATTTATACTATAACCAATTCTTATTTATATTAAATATTTTCTTTATTTTTCTCGGCAATTTTATTCATTTCGTTAAAATTGTATAATTGCCGTACGATATATGTCGAATATAAAAGAAAGTTCACAATTAAAGCTCTTCAATTGCTTTTCGTTGGTACCCCTTCGTAGTTGGTATGTTTTATTTTTATTGAAGTACCCAAGTTCCTGCCAGAATTTTATTCTATTTCGATAATAGAGAGCAAATTATTTGATTTATAGGTCATAAATAATTAAAATCTATAAAGATTTTGATTTAAGTAACATAAAATAAATAACTGAGATTCATATTATACACATTACAGTATATTTATGAGAGAAGCATCAATTTAGAAGACTAAAAACCGTATTAAGCGGAAATTTTGTTAAAGCCTTTTTTAAAGTAATTATTTTTACCGATAAAATCAAACCTAATGAGGTCAACAATTATAAAAAGATCGGAAATAAATATTGGAATAAGTAGACATTCTACAATTAGTAAAATGACATTTGCCATGTTTTATATTTTTTTGAAAGTTGGTGTAGTAAAGAGATGCGTCAATTTAAAAATCAAGACAGTTTATACCACTGTTTAATTAGTAATCAGTCGTTATTGGTAATGCTTATCACAAACTGGCAAATAATAACTTTAGGTTATGTTGCTTTAAAATCCTTTAATCCAATTGATGTGTTTCTGTCAATAAAATTAAAGTCAATAATTAAAAATTAAATCATTTCAGGAATAAGTATTCACAATCGGGTTTACGTCAATTTTAAATTCTGCAATAATTAAGATGACATTGACACAACTACCTTTATTTTGTTTTGAAAGATGGCGCAATAGAGAACTTAATAAATTAAAACAGGAGCGTATTCAGGTTGAATTCCATGTATAAGTTTTTCTGTCGATAAAATTAAAATTTAATAAAGTGAATAATAAAAAAAAACAATTCGTATAATAAATAAAATGACAATAAAAAATATTATTTAACAAAAGATTATTTAAAAATGCTTCCTGTCAAAACAATTTTACATTAATTTCTATTCGTAATATGAAAAAAATCAAATAAATAAGAAAAATGTAGGGGCCACGGCCGCATTCAAACATAAATAAAAATAAAATTATTAATGATAATACACGCAATGATACCATATAAAAAGAATTTTTATATAATTTTGATGTCAATTTTAAGTCATTTTTATACCGAAAAAAAATACTTTTTATTTATGCATTAACAATTACATTTATTGCATTTTTTTTCTATTTTTTAAGGAAGCTTTCTAGATAAGCACAAATTATTCTCATAAAAGATTTTCTTTTGGTTATCTTTTAGGCAAGAGCGGGATATAAATAAAAAAAAATATATTTTTTGTCTCATTCGATGCAAACTTACGTCATAATAATAATAATAACAATCAAATTCATACATACTACCTTTGGTACCGCATCTTTTGAATTCGAATAGTGAAATTCGGAACAAAATTATTTAGAAAATTGAGGTTATGTCGTCACAATTTTTTTTTCCTCATTTCGATTAACAATAAGCTACCGCACAATTCGGAGTAATAACGATAAATGCAACATTTATTTAAAATTATAAAATCGTAAAATATCAACAAAAAATACAAACAAAATAATGCCACAATTAGGAAGGCTCCAAATTATCGTCAACGGCTCCAACATCTTTACTGGAAAATGCAAAATCTGCAATCGATCTTTTGGTTGGTATTGATACGAAATAAATAATAATGAATTGGTGTGAAGACCCGTATATCATCAGGGGTACCAACTGACGCAAAAAAGAAAAGTTTAAAACCTACGACGTTAGAGATTTTCTTTTACATCAGATCTAAGTATAAATTTAAAACCCTGTGTATGAGTTCGTACTGTTCGGCGTTTTGTACCATTCCACCCCTGTGCAGTCGTAACGAACACAGTATCGCCAACACGTCAACGTTATAATTACTGCGTAATTGTTGTATCCCGTTTAAAACCGCTAAAAAACAACCTGTCCTACCTATGCCCGCGCTACAGTGTGCTACTAGGGATACTGACCGCCTTTCTGGTGACTTTTTCTTTTCCGCCGACTTCTGCCTGATCGATTTCGGTAAACCCCCGTTCCTTAAATTGTTGTTACCGTTACTTCTGCGGGTTTTTCCCCTATCTACGACCTTCCTTACACCGTCCTTAGACGATAATTTGTCGTCGTTGAGTTTATTGTCTGGTTTGTCGTCTGGATTTCTCTTACCCGTCAATTCCAATACGTGCAAGGCGATCTTAAGCACCTGCTCCGGATTGGCCATCTTGTGATCCTGCCAATTCGGGTACCAATAGTGGTGGACGATTCTGGTTTCGATCCTCCTGTCGTGGGATCTCTGCAACTCCAAGCGACGGATGGTGCACTCACCCAAATTCTCCCGGCTGAGGTATTTGATTTGGTACTTCCCGTAATGCAGGGAATCTAGTTCTTCGAAATCTATTGTCTCCTCCTCCTCGTAGTGTTGCGTCGTGGAACGGCTGTCGAAGGTGAAACGATCCCTGATTTTCGTTGTGGTTACGGTGTAATAGGATTTTTCGTTCGGTGGACCCCTCTTACCTAGGGGAAAGTACAATTCGCACTTGCTACGACCCTTCTCGACCAATCCGGTCAACATTATGATGCAAACGCACTAAAACAACAAATAATATTTATAAGGGAAGCACTGGCATTAACGCCTAAAATAAGAATTAAAAGAGACGATAAAATGCAATTCCAAAATGAAGAAATCAGAAGAAAACGTAAATATTATTTACCAATACCTCCCGGGAATTCCCCTAACTAAATTCGCTTTTAACAACATTCTTACTCGAAAACTTACCTTATTAAACCAAATCATTTCCCAAAAATCCTCGCAGGTATGCACCATCGGTCCCTGAGTCGCTATATAAGCTGTTTCCGTATAGTCTGGGCCCTGAAAATTCAAAATCCAGATCACGCCCCGGCCTTTTCCAAAAACTTAACGATACTTACTTTGATGTAATTTGCATGAATGTAGCTTTGAGGCCCCGGCAAGTGTACACGGCTATGTTCGTTGGGTAAAACGCTCTTGTAACGGTTGCGACTCTGACTTCCCGAGACCAGACATTTCTCCTGCAAATTCAGAGGAACTTCCCAGAATTCTTTATGCAGTTTCGGTACCCGATTGGCCTAGAAGGAATTGCTTTTTATTATTTTATCGATGAAACGACGTGAAAATTTACTTCACATAACAAACGCAGATCGGAGACGGATAAAACGTTCCCGGCCGTTTGTAAATATTGTATGTTCTGCAAATGCGATTTAAATTCTTCCGAAAGCATTCGAGACGTATCTATATCGGCTTGACGGGGGTAGCAAGCTTTGCGATAACCTTTAGCGGCACCCATGCATTCTTTCCCACCGTCCGTTTGGCAAAAATTGCAACGTGGAACGTACAAGTTTTCGTTCGACAAAGATTTACGCCTCGACTTGTAATTGCATAGGCAAGCGCACTTTTTATTGAACACTTGGCAGCGGTTACGGCACAGGTAACTCTTGCTAGGCTCCGCCTCGTATATCGTGCAGTTGTCGCACTTTTCCATGTGTGTCGACCATTTCCTCCGGTCGTACTCCTTGCTGGATTTCCGTTCCAAAATTGTTGATTGTCCGTCGCATTTTTTCAAACAGCTACACTTTTCGCCTCCGAAACTGGATAAGTTGAGGTTATTAACACTCTTTGCCGGATTCAATTTGACGAAGGGAACGGGTTTGACCTCGACGATACTCGAATTCGATCCTAGGTCGATGGTTAGACTGGCGTTCGAGCCTCGCCTCTCCAATAGGCCTTTCGCCTTGAATTTGACTGGTTCGGTGCGATTATCGGAAAAATCTTGTAGCGTCATCACTTCCGGCAAGGTTTTTAACGTTTGCGAACCAGATATGCTACTATTGGAACCGAAATGCGATAGATTGTTTTCGTCAAAGTCGCACGGTATTCTTTGCTTAATTTGTCGTTTTGGTGTATTTGGCATAGAAAAAACATCTCGCGATACATCTACAAAAAATAAAACACCTTGTCATAGATAGAGAGGGTATAGGAAAAATTGAGGGATTTCTCACCTAAATGTGTCGACTGTTTCGGTGGATCAGAATCTAAGCTAACGGCTTTCAATTTACGGGATAAAGTTGGTGTTTTCGGAGATTGTATCACTAGAACCGGTTGGTTACTGTTGGTGCTTAAATCTAAATGGGGAAACTTGCGCTCCTTCCTCAGAGGTACGTTGTCTTCAGGTTTTATATCGTTCTCCATCCCGATACTACTAATTCATTACTGTCACTATGTTATTCCCACGACCTCTTACACCCGAAATATCCCTTTTCCAAAAGGTAAAAAGATGTACCTCCGTCCTAGCTTTTACTTGGGATTTATTTGGCAGTCGAAACTTGTACATTTAACTTGGCAAGAATTATGTTTTGATTCGGTTTGGATTCTCGTTCGCTAGCGCTCAACCCCGAGTTATTCTCATTGTGACTCCTGTAGTCTTGTAATTCGTCTACATAAACGCAATTTCTTAAAGCACTCTCGCTTTAGTACCGCTGGCGTTTTCGCAGGAACGATCTTAAAATTATTGAATTGTTGCTGACTCGAAGTTTTATGGCAAGTACCAAGGGGTGCGCGCTAGTTCGGATTCTGTCGGACTTATTTATAACCAGGGGGAGTGCACTAGTATATATTTGGTGTAAACCAGGGGTTACTCGACCAATAGAGGGCTCTAGTGCAAATCTTTATCTAATAGAGGGTTCTGAGTGTAAAATTCTAGAACTCTGCATAGAGTATTTTAAATTTATATTACAATAACTTTAGTTGTTAGTAGTTGTTGTGGTTTTTACTTATTGTTTAATTTTTATCGTTATTCCTATTATTATTGTGTATTTCGTCTCTAAGATTGACGTGTGCCGAATTAATTATTATTTTGTTAATGCACGTCGAGCTAAAAATAATTCATCGCCAGGTACCTCGACTCGATTGTACTCTTTAGTGTAATTATTGGAATTGGTTGACAATGAAAGCCGACGTGCTCTTGAAACATATGTCCCGAATTTTATTAAATCAATTTGTGTGGTGTGGATTTCCCGATACTGTGTATTAGTGATACCAGCCCACAATCCTTGCAATTTTTTCACGATATTCCGGCTGGTAAGCAAAAATGTTAATTCCAATTGTAAATATAACTTTCAAAAATATGTTAATTCAAACCGTCAATGCATGGCTTTTGCGCAACTTGTGCACTCACTCTCTGAACAGAATCATAGTTGGAAATACAACATGTGCTACTTAAAAATCTGCACGGCAAAATGCATACATTTTTTGACACATTTTGTGAATGACATACGATAAAAGCTTGTATAGAAGAATGAATAGAATTTTGGTTGGCATTACGCATTCTGTCAAGTTTGAAATATATGAGATTTGGCGCGGTAATCTGTTTAGTTGGGTTTGTAGACCAACAGAGGGATTGGCACACAATTTTATCGTTAAGTGCGTGATGTTACACCATACGATCTTGGTACGGGTATTCGGGGCGACCCCGGGTGCACATTTTTAAGAATGAAAAAGTATTTTAGATTCCAACAAGATTTGTGGAAACCAATAAAAATCTAATAGGATTTGCCATAAACATCAACGTTTACATTGACGTAAACTAAAACTAAATTGGATCCAATAACATTATTCAAAATAGATGGTGAGAGTAAAATGGGAATAAAACTGTCATGGGAAAGATGAAATTTTATTTTCATTTTTAAATTGCGCGGTACCGATGAACTTGAATATCATTGAAACGTATGTGGCAGCAGGGAAAGCATTGTAGCAATCGATTTAATCAATTAATTTAAAGTATAAAAGGAAATATTCCTGACCTGTAACGAGTTTAATGCTGTTTCTTTTTTGAATTTTTGGTAGTTTAGAAATTACAAAGGCAAGTAACTTACTAGTTTTATGTAATTACATATTTTTATCAATTATCTTTAAACTCTATGGTGTAATCAATTTGATCTTTCGTACTGAAATGTTGAATGAATTATTCATAGAATCAAATATACTTTTTTAATCATGAAAAAGTACTTAAGTAATGACATTAATCTGTTTTTTATATAAGAAAATCTTCCTCCACGACTTTAGCATTCTTTCTAACGATAATTATTTAATTATGTGATTCTGAAGGAATCGCCATGAAAGATGGGCTTACACACAGCTGTCAAAAGTTTACAAGAATCCATCTTGCAACCGACGATGTTTCTTCTAAAAGTTTTAAAAGTGAGTTAAAAGTTAGTTGATATGTTAAGATCGGGGTCTAATCGGAGTGACAGTGCATCGAGGATGATTCTCTGACCGGGGGAACAATCCGTCATGGATCCCATAATGGATTTGTATCTGCAAGATGTTATTGGTGAGTGTTTTCGTTCGCCTACTTTTACGATATTTCCTCCCGCGGCAGGAGTAAATTAATTCAATTCCTCTGCCCCGTAACGACCGTATACAGTCTCTTTTGTGTGTCGATTTACTATTTACCGTTCGCGATAGAAATTAAACAATAGAATAGAACGCTGAGCGAGGGAGAATCCGAATCAACGTTTTGTTATTAACATTTCTAATATAGAAAATTGGGTGGTATAAAGTTACACGTTGTGTCCTGATAAGCGTTCTCGCCTCGAAAACGACGGTTCCCCGTCCCGTGTATATCCAAAAAATAGTTTGTTTTAAGGTATAAACCTAGATTTCCAATCACGGCGTTTAAAATTTCGAATAGCTGTAAGCAACAGGTAGTTGTCCTGTTTTCATTCGCTTGCGTTTGAAATTGCGATGTAACTTTTGCGGTGAGTTACATAATAAACACAAAAAAAAAACACGGATTCTGTGCCCTTTCCCCTTGTCATTAGTGTATGAGAATTAAGATTTGAATCTATAATTATTTCGTCGTAAGCGGAATAATATTCGAGCTCTTTTATTATCGTGTAAAAAGTTGCCTAGTTACAGGTATTGTTTGCGGCTTGGTATTTTGTGAGAATCGTAAATCGAAAATATTCCAGAAGAATTTGCGATTTATGAGGAATCGCTTTTTTCTAATATTTAATGTCGTAGTAAAATCACATTACGACTTGACTCCATTGTTACAGCGCTCGTGGAGGAAACTCAATTTGCTGCGAAATTATTAATGTTTGTTTGCCATTTCAATTAAAATCTATTAGACCTGTACGACTGATAAAACAATAGTTTTACATCGAGAACATGATTTCAATTATTCTAGAAAAATACGTATTTTAATAGCAGCTGGAAATAGTTGATTTTATTCTACATCTTTTACTAAAATATGATGTACTATGTTTGGATATTTCGGAATATGTTAATGGCTGTAAAGATTATTTACGATTGAAAGATAAATGTTAGGAACTTGTGCGATTTTCTTGGAATAAATTCTGGGTATAGGTCAGGTAGACCTTGATTTTTATTAATACACAGTTGTGAATGTTTGGCCTGTTGTAGCATATGCAATACACACGTCACTTCACAAACCACAAATGAAATTGTCATATTTTGTATGAAAAAAGAACAAATAATTGAAACTCAGACGTTTATTAAGGAAATCTCGGGTTGGTAGTGATTATCTACTATTAAACGAGGATTTTCATGGCACCATACAATGTTTATTGCTAAAGTTTGTGATGATTGAACTTCATCGGTAAAGCGAATTAATATGAAAAGAACTTAACGTCACGAGCCTTAACATTTGAACTTGGACACATGCAAGAAACGTATTTTCCCTTTTTAACCTTTTTTTTTGAACTCCCATAGAGTTCCAAAAAGGGGAAGTTACTGTTGAGCGATCAGAAAGCCACAAGAAATATCCTCAAATATAGAAACGTACTTCGGAAATATTCGATTTCCAAAGTACGTTTCTATATTCCGAAGTACGTTTCTATATCTAATAAAGCGCGAATTTCAAATAGAATAAATGGACCACCCGACACAATTATCAAAATCGTTCACCCAATATTCTTTTTTTTTTCGAATTAAAGCGATAATACAGCTGATCAAAACCTGTTCGACACTGGCAGGCGATTCTCATGCTAGCAATTACATATCACCCTCCTATAAATACACATTTATACGTAAGTACATATCATAGCTTAAGCACCCCTTTGTGATATTTATCACCACGTACCTCAATTGTCTTTTTTCCGTACAATTTAACGTCGGATATCTTCACAGTTGACGGTGCGTAACGGACAATTATCAGGTAAACGCGTGCGTTTAGTTTTAATTCGTTATTTTTCCCGGGGGAGGGAGCAGGTGTGTAAAATCGATCCCCTAAGAAAGATTTAATGGTGATGCTAATAACAAAAATTGTTGTTGATTAAAAAAACTGTTGTTTAGAACTACGTAAAAACGTTTGAATTTGAGAATTATGTTGGTAGTTCCTTATTATTGGACTAGATGGCGCTTTTATGCGTTTTGAACTATTTAGTATACACGTATGCTCAGCTTTCGCCGGGGTGCGAGATATATTGTACTTAGGGCGATCTGGATGCATTTATCCCCAGCTTCAACGTAGCACGCAGCACGCCTATCTGATTCATTTTGCATCTGTACACCATGCTGACTTATTCAACCGTAGACGAGGTACAAATCATAACATGGTATTTTGCTCGAAATTCCTACCAAAGCACGGTCGATCTGTTTGAATTACATCAGCATATATCATCTCTATAAAGTATAAGTATTCCCCGAGAGAAAAATATAGTTTTACTACAATTGAAAGAAACATCGAAAACAATTAACCGATAAAATGCTATTATCGTTGCATCAACAAAAATTTAACATGGATTTCTTGAACGGGGATATATTGATGAGGTCATTAAAGTTTGTGACGTTTCATTCTTTGATTGGTTGTGGAGTGCGTAGACTTCCGAACCACGTGTTTGTAAAATGACGGTTTGAAGCGTGCATCTTGTAAAATTGGAAAAAATGAAAAACACGTGACAGATCCAGTAATTTTACCGAAACAGATGAGGAATTGCTTCTGGCAATTGTGAGTGAAAATTTCGATAGTATTGAGATAAAAAAAAACTGATGGCACAACAATCGGACAAAAAAATAAAGCAATTACGCATTATCCAGTGTTTCTCGCAAAATCCGTGTCATCATAATATTCCATTATTTCTTTTACAATGAATTTTCGATCTAGGTATAGGTATCGCCAAATCGGATGGTCCCAAGCTGCGCGAAAGTGCTTACGTCACAAACTACTATTCGTCAAATAAAT
>JARFOC010000158.1:0-15945 GCA_031763485.1 Osmoderma eremita
AAATTTTGAAGTTTTTATTACGTTCTAAAGACTTAAAATTTTCCTTAATAGTCCGCGACTTATAAGTAATGATCGCACGTTCCAATAACGTTTCCTTCACCTGCTAAAAATAACTTTATGTGAATTATCACTTCTAAAAATGACTATGAAGTAGGGATTACCCGTTGCGTTTTCAAAGTAATACGTGTATGACAGCGAACGGCCATATGTAAAATACGTAAAAGTTATTGCCATTCTACAACTTTTTACCGAAAATTAAGACTGCTTAGAGCAAAGGAAGATAATGGAATACTTGAAGCATATTTTTCTATTGGAAAAGTATTCTTTATTTTTCACTAGCACTTGTCACTTTGACTTTAAAAAATGTGAGGTTAGAATTTGGGCGAGGATTTACAGTGAAAGAGAAACTTTGAAGTCGTCGTTATTTTCGGGCAACTTTAAAGTGGTAAATTAATAGCGCATAGAACTTTATAGTAAGTGATACTTTCAAGTCGCTTAATCGTGGTTTCTACAACTGGGCGTCTGGTTTTAGTTACTTTCAAGTTGAATTTTTCAGTTTAAGTCACTTTAAAGTAAATATTTTTGAGGGAATCCATTTTTATCGAGAAAATAAAATTAATATAAAAAAATGATGAATTTTTAAGCGATAAACAAGCTTATTTAATGATATTTTCATCAACAATTTCAAAAATACTTGCCTAATAATTTATTTCAGATTAGACAATTGAATTTATGTTGACTTTAAAATTATATGTTCACATTTTTATACAATTAAAAAAAAAATTTCGAACAAAAAAAGGGAAAAGTTATAATTATAAGGGCCCATAAAAAATTTAGAAGTACAGTCCCCAAGTTTTACAGTGAAGTGGCTTTCGTTTAAATTTCACACCCATAAATAACTTAATATTTTGTAATCTTTTCATTCTACAATACTTACACGCTTTCATTTTATATTCTATAACAGTTTGTTTTGTACACACTGACTTCATGTGTACATATACAATAATAATAACTTGAAACAAAATCTAAGAAGATAACATGAAAGAGAAAGAAAGAAATATATACGTCAGGCATATAGGAACTATTTGCTGGTCGTCGAAACTACTCTGCCACGTTTCAGCGACTGTAACCATATACCGAGACAGATCCGTTAATATTACCACGAAATTATTCCTCATTTTGGTAGTAATGTGGTAATAGGAACGTTCTTTTTACGTTCTCATGTTATGTCGCGAGATACTTCAAAGCCATTTTAACAGACGTGATTACGTTCCCAGATACCTATTGTGCTAGTTGGGATGGACATACGGATCGGTTCGAGCTTATACTTCGCCGGCTCGTTCACCTAACAATGCTGACATAACAGATGCGTGCCGTCAGACCACTTGAACCTTTTGCTATCGGTGGAAATGCTTTGCCTGATTTTCTTGCGAGATATGTGCAAAAGAAAAACAGAATAAGCTTAAGTTGCTGGAATTTATGTCGATTTGTCTCAGACGTTGCACAATTTGGAGTTCACTTTCATACGTTCAAAATTGCACGCCATCAGTATAAGGGATAACATCTTGAAGTGAATAAGGCGGAGCGAACAATAAATGTTGTCATCCGAGACCGGAAACGCAAGTTCGGGGATATTACAAGGCTCGGTCTTGGAATCTCTCATTTTCATATTATTTGCGAATGATCTTAAACCTCGGTTGGGAATGGGGTCATGCATGCTATTTTCAAGATTTAGAGGCTGAAATCAATCGCTTGGTACGCGCAGTATAGACAGATTTTAAATGAAAATAAAACCGTGCATATAAACTTTCCGCTACGTAAGATTACCCCAAGTGTCTTCGACATTTGCTTCTTGAACAGCACTAAAATTTTTGGACACAGCAGTGAATTCGGAGCTTATGTTTAAGGACCGCATTGAGGCGTCTACAAAAAAATTTGCACACGGTCTTTTAAAGAATAAGTAATGTATAATTAAACGTTCGATCCGCATTTCGGTTTTAACACTATCATCAGCAGATACTAGTATGATACTAGACTAGCTACATATTAAAAGAACACAGGCAATTTGTTTCGAATAATAAATGTGTCGCTAGGTTATAATTTATAATTTTGTTTAATATCCAATTTCAATTCAACTGTCAAACGTTGAATATGTATGGCTTTAGCAAGTAAATATATAAATCAGGCCGACTGAAACATGAGTCATTTAAAGAGGAGCATCTTAACCCGTCGTAATGCCATGAAAGCTCACGTGTGTACCTTACGTAATAATACGCAGATTGGTGACCTAGACCCGAAGACGCAGCATTGGTTCAATCGGCTGAGAGATAGCTTCAGGAACACGACTGTTATCACGACGATAAGTCCGCGTTCGCATCTGTTCTACCGGACGAATACTGCTATCTACCATCAACGAGAGAAACATCTCAAATCGGATTATGCTAGGATCATCCACCCGTTTAGTCTGTTTAGGTAATGTAAAAATGTCAAAGGTCACGATCAGTGTTATTCTGTTTGTCTCGCAGGATAAGATGGGAAATTTTTATGATGGTAGTGTTTCTAGTATATCTAATAGTGGTGCCTGTCATCATAGCTTTCATTCAATCGAGTGACGACATGTACTTGTTAACAGTAGCGTACATTGCTGGGATATTAGATTTTATTTGTATCGCCGACATAATAATGACATTTTTTACGGGATACGCCATTGAACATACCAAACAGGTTATACTGGCACCGAGAGCTATAGCTGCGTAAGTATTTTTAACACTTCAACTATATAACTAAACGGTTCACGTATCCGCTGGGGATTGGTTCCGCCTTTTTCCGCGGATATCTGGTACCGCGGATAGTAGGGGGCAGATACGAGGGTAGTCCCAGAAGTACCCGACCTAACAAAGAGAAAACAAAACATTGGGGGGAAATATCGTTATTTCCCAACATAATCTCCTTCTAGCTCGATACACTTTTCCCAACGATGTTCAATATCTTCGATACCCTGTTTATAGTGAGAACCGTCAAGCTCCTCAAAATAGCCAGCAACCGCCAGCCACCTCCTCATTGTCAGCAAATCTTTTACCACCGAGCCATTTTTTAAAGTTTGGATATAGATAATAATCCGAGGGGGCTAAATCTGGCGAACAGGATGTGTGAGGAAGCAATTCGAACTTCAACTCGTTGAATTTGGCCACCGCGATACCGTGTGTGTGAACTGGTGCATTTTCTTTGTGCCAAATGCGGCCGTTTTTTCTTACCGCGATTTTCGTCTCGGCAGCTCCTAGGCCCTCAATATTTTACTGTTGTAAACGAAGGAGTAGACTCCCCTAGAGTAGAGTCCAACTCGGCTTTGATATTAGTTGAATTGAGGCCTTTCAAATGAAAGTATTACATCACATAACGATGACCAATTTTGTCCATGTTTACAAATTCACTGAGAGCGTTCACTATTGATGACTGCCAGACAAATATTAAACAACGTAGGGTCTTCAAACTTCACACTTAAGCTTTATAAGATTGGTATAACTACTTGGTTACCATAAGAATAGAGAAGAAAAGTGTGACGTACATTTTGTTTGGAAACCTGCCCAGTCTGGCTAACGGTAAAATGATTAATATACCGAATTTTAATCATTATACGCTCTTGGCGATCCTGTATGTTTCCAAATAAAGAAAAAAACATGTGCCTAAAATTAACCTCATGTCATTCCAGTACTGATTCTTGTATTATTTTGTAGAAATTTTGTGTGCTGTTTAACTGTCCTGTGACCACTGCTCTTTTATTTGTATTATCGTTCTTTTGGCCATTTTACGGTGTTGGCGACACTGCGTAAGTTTCCAAATAAAAAATGCACCCCACCACTTTTCTTCTCTATTCTTTTAAACAACAACCGCTATCTATACGTCAGGTCGGGTACTTCTGGGACTATCCTCGAATGTATATGAAATATCAAGCAAAATTAAATCAGAAAAGAATTCTAAAGGAATCTAAAAGAACAAAGTTAACAAAAGCATTTATTCAAGTACATAAACACGTATGATAGCTTGAGCACGAACCAACATATTGAACTCGTACGTTGGAGTTTGTTATGTGTGGTTTAGTTTTTTTTTATAGATCTAAACTTGGTTTTTGTGTGATTATCATTACATTCTGGTTTCATTACATAAGGGATGTACGTCAACGCTTGTCTTACCAACTGTGAAGGGTGTTTTAATTAACGTAGGTACGTGATGTTTCGCCACATATAGCCGTATAGTTCGCAGTAGACAGTGGCGTGTTTAATAAAATTCAATAACATAAACTTAAATTTTATATGAACAAAATTTTATAGTAGTAAATATTAAAAATCGACAAGCAAAAAGAACTGTTCAAAAATGTGTAATGTAACAATTAAGGAAAAATGGTTAGGATAATCAACGGTATATCAAAACCAATCTATTACCGCCAGTTTCGCCAATCACTCACATCTGCCGAATACGGCACGCACGATCGCCAAAATACAAATATATATAACATACATACGCAAAGATTCTTGCTTTTCAGTAACTACGTGTTGAGCAGTTACTTCATTTTAGACGTGATGTCCTCGTTTCCCACCGAGTTCATAATATTCGTCGTAAGCAGGATACACGGACAAAGTTACGAATTCGTGAAGTACCTCCACCTGGCCGGACTATTAAAAGTTATTCGTATAAGAACATTGATGATTTATATGAGTAGATCCGCAGCAGTAAGTATTCTTTCCACATGTGTATATATGTATACTATCTTCATATACTCAATTATGGCAATGGAAATAGTTATGGCACGTCAACGAACTGTTTCTGAACTCCTTCAAATACTGTTTCATGGCGTTCCTGCTGATACACTGGTGTGGATGTATGCAATACATAGTGCCCGTCTACTGGTACGGATACAATGACTTGCCAAATAATTCTTGGATCGTAACACGTAATGCTACATATACGATGAGCCTCTACAGTAAATACATCGAGTGTTTGTTTAAGGCTTCGACTCAACTGTTTTGTAAGCATTCTTATTAGTGAAGAAACCTACTTGCAGTATATTACCTAAGCATACCTTTACTTAGATAAGGCTGTGGTCTAGTTTTCCACTTCTTATTTCTTTTGTTACTTATTGCTGCTTCACGCAGTAGCAAAAAGCGTATATATGAAAATAGCGGCAAAGTCATTTTTTAAATAGAAATCCCAAATTAAAAAGTTTTCCAATTTCCGATGACTTAGTAACGCCAACGCAGTAAACGTATATACGAAAATAGCGGCAAATTCATTACTTTAATAGCAATAAGTTGAATAACTGTTTTCCTGTATAAAAATACCTATGCAAAGCCATGTTCATACTTAACAAAACTAAGAATCACTCCACAACGCATAAATATACCTGCTACAGTCATCTACTCAAATCGGAATTCTTCGGAAATCCGAGAACGAGACCGGGCCTGCTACGCTATATAGTAGCACGTGGTACATCAGTTGCGTGTTGGTCACACAGTCAGTTCATATAAAATAATCAGGACTTTACTATGAGACCGCATATGAGTAGGGAATTCTTGTAATTGCGTAGTATATAGGACCATGTTTAGATGCGATGAGATTCTTGTAGCATCATGTAGGACCATGGCTCATACTGTATACTGTAAACAGTACCTGTACGTATTTTATTGTGCAGGTATAACGCCGCGTTTCTGCTGAGGACATAATTTGTACATGTTTACGCGATGTGGAGTATTTTTAAGTTGCCCTATCGTTTCCGACGTTATGTTCTTAACTTGAATTGAGTTTAGGTGTCTCGAACGAAATTTATATCCCGGAGTGTACGGAAGACTTCATTATGGACATCGTAGTGGGATTTTTAGGGTATATTTTGACTGGAATCGCTTTAGGTGAGATAGAATTTAATGTAAAAAATAAGTATTATTGGACACATTGAAAATACTATTTGTGTAAAGCTACTGTATTTATCGTTGACCACCGATAAATGCATCAGCAATTTTACATGCATCACTTCTCTGTGTAAATTGCTATCTACTTGTAAAACCACAATTGAGTTCAGTGCAAGACCCGGTTATACGAAACTTATTCGTAACTTCAGTTCAACGATAGACATTTCAATATACGAGGGATGTCCGGTTACTAAGGTACGCTTGCGCGACACACTACCTACGTCGCTCTGATCAGGTTGAAACTTCCACGCATTTTATATGTGCATATGTAATGCGTAGTTGGCTATTGCCATTGCCTTAGGTTCAGTACAACGTGCGCAGTAACAGCCGCATAATGTCAGTTACAGGAGAAGGAACGTGGGTACACTACCATACCCCCGAATCAAGAAAAAAAACTGGATGTTGTGGAAGCATCCGAGTCCATCAACACCGAAAAAAGTTCAGCAGTCCGCAAAAAAGGCAATGGCAACTGTGGTTCCGGCATATGTAAGGCATTTTGCTCATAGAGTATTTACCACCGAAAGCGACAATTAACAGCGATATTTATTGTCAAATTCTCGAGAAACTACACAAAGCCATTCGGCAAAAAAGAAGAGGAAGGTTGCCGAAAAGAATCAGGTTATTGCGTGACAATGCAAGACCGCACAACTCAAATCAGACAAAGGCCTAGCTGCAGAAACACAATTGGGAAGTTATTGTCCTTCCGCCCCATAGTCCAGACCTGGCTCCTTATGATTTTCATTCGTTTGGGCCGTCGAAAGCTCATTTGTCGGGTAAAAAGTTTGAAGACGACGACGTTCAAGAGGAAGTACGGCAGTATTTTAAAAATTTGTATAGCACCTTTTACGAAGAGGGTTTACAGAAGCTTGTGGCTCGCTGGGATAAGTGCTTAAACATTGGCGGTGATTATGTTGAAAAGTAGCTAACAGTTCATGCTTTTACTTATAGCTCTTGCAATTGAACAATCGACTTTTGACATTTCGTCTTTTCATGGCATGATTGCCACGCATTACAAAGCATATAATATGGTTTGACAAATATATAGATAGGTTGTGGTTAAAAGAATACGAAAACTAAATAGAACGTCAAATGACAAGTGACAACTTATCTTATCTATGCAACTGGAAACGCTCTAATTGAAGAAATCCTACCCCGACGAAATGTTACTAGATTTGACATTACCATGCATTTACTAAATGTGAAGTTATTGTGTTGGTATGGTTTTAACATCATCGCTGTCAGCAGTCGGCTGTTTCATTACAAGAGCTATAGTGTATGTTTGATTTCTATAAATAAAGTAGTCTGTCTGTAATTCACACCTTACCTTAGTAGCCGGACATCCCTCATATGTACCACATCTAATAAGTCTGTAAATGTTTTTCTAGAATTCCAACGCGTTTCGTTTTCAAATGTGCATCTCACATTTAATAACTTCAAATAAAGTAGAAGGAATATCTACTTTAGACATTTTCGGAAAGCTAGCCAATTTTCAGATTTTTGCGTATATGTTAAAAAATACGTTTCATGCATAAATTCTTATTAAATAATATTACCTTATAAATTTGAAACAATACATCAATCTTTTTCGAAAACTGCAAGATAAATCAGTATATTACTTCTACTTTTGTATGTGGCAAACCCTCCTGTATCCAATAAAAACTTAACAACCATTTTTGTTATTTTACGAAATTTTAAATAATAAAAGCGGTAATAGATTGAACTTTAAAAAATTGTATAACAACAGGCTTATTCATAAAGTTTCATTAGGTGAAATCTTACGCAGATAAAATTCAAACCTAAAAACCAGCATTTATTACATTATGAAGCCGGAATTTCAACTAGTCATTTACTTTGGCTCATACTGTACATACATGGCTGTGATATCCAACCGTTAAAAAAGATTAAGAACCCATTTTTGTTCGCAGTAATGTTCATCCAATTCCTCTTCAGACTTCACACCTCAGATATCAAATACCACTCCATCATGAATCAGCTTAAAGAATACATGAGGCATAAACAATTACCGTTGCCAATGCAAAAGAGGTTGGTCGACTATTACGATTATAGATTCAAAAAATCGTACTTCCGAGAGAATACCATATTCCCGACGATATCCGGTATTATACCTTTTAAAAACTAACTCAATTTTTTTTCGTCCAACTTACCTTTTTCTCTCTATCTCAGAACGTCTACGCAGTGATATCAATACTTACATCTGCATGAATCTAGTGAAGAAGGTGCCAATTCTGAAAGACATACCCAGTTCCGTGATTGACAACATTGTACCGTGTTTGAGACAGGAGGTTTTCTTACCCAACGATATTATAGTCAAGGCTGGTACGACGGGTGATAGCATGTATTTCATACATTGCGGTACAGTTGCTGTGTATACGCCAACAGGAAAAGAGGTTTTAATCGTTTTGATATATTGGAGTTACGCAAATATGTTTATAGCAATTTTCTTTTCTTAAAATATAAATAGAATCCAAATCCTCAGATTTTGGAACATACTTAGGAAATACACTGTAAAATAACACGCCGGGGTTATTTAATTTTTCCATGACTCCTCGGGTTTTCTCTCTTTGCAAAAACTTATTTACCAATGCATTTTTACTAACAAACCCTACAGGTGTGTCACCTTCAAGATGGTGCGTACTTCGGCGAAATGGGTCTGATTGCGAAAGACAGCAAACGGATAGCAAACGTAGTCGCCATAGAAACAACCGAGGTCTACAGATTGGATAGGAAGCATTTCAATAGTTACATAAAGACACTGCCAGATTTGTACAAGAAATTAGAACGCGTTGCTGATAGGAGACGCGAGAACACGCTAGTCATGGAGGAGATACACCGGAAGCATATTTTGGAGAAGACCATGAGAATGATGGATGACAGATCTTGAACGACTAGATTATAATTCGTTTTGTAACCTTAGGATAATAAAAATGCCTTTATTTTACGTTCCCAATACAAGCGTTTTATTTAGGATTTAAGTTTCATTTTTCTAGGAAGATTCCGTAAAATATCTTCGTTACAACTCAATTTACTTTGCCACAGAGACTTGTCTGCGCGATAATGTTCCTGAGGACTATTTTTGGGTTCGTTCAACAGAAACTTGACAGCTTCTCTCAGATTCCTCTCAGTCTCTTAGAGCAAATACAAATACTTGTGCGGTTGTATCTCGTTGCTATGATAAAGTTTGTCACCCAGATTGATTTGGGTGCAATGCATTTGAAATGGGGCCAGACCTATGAACATAAAAACGAAAAATATCGATGATTTGATCCCAGAATTTTCCAATGAGTGTATTTACCTTGCAATCTGGATATTCCTGGCTGTATGACTTTCAAAACATTGATTACATCGGAGCAATGTTCGATCTTACGCCTCATAGACCATTCCGTTGACAAGTATTGCTCATAAATTAAGTTAGTAGGGGGTATTTCTTGATTTGGAGTGGTGTACAGTATCAGCTGTAGAGCTGTAGAGTTCGAAATGCAAATTATTGGGAAATGCAGCCAAAGCAATCAAAACACAGCTTTATTGTATTTTTGGAGCTTCGGTTTTTATTTAAAACCATTATCAAGAATAACAAACTACATTTGAATGTCCTCATAGTTTATTATTCTTAATAATGGTTTCAAATAAAAACCAAAAGCTCGAGAAATACGATAAAGCTGTGTTTAGATTGCTCTGGCTGGATTTCCCAATGATTTGCATTTCGACCTTTTCTTATTTAGTTCCACTATTTGAAGCAACTGTACGCTATTATTTTAGATACTAAAATAATAAGAAACTTTCTTAGTGACTGATCTCAATTATTTGACTGCAGTATAAAGTATTAAAACCATTAATATGAATTAATGGGTAAATATAAACATGCTACTTGAAAGCAAATTTTTTATTGATTAGAATTGAATTCGATTTATTTAATATTTGCATTTAGTACTTTTCTTGTATGCTCGATTTGGTACACATAATGAGCAAGTTTGTTTGCCAGACGCAATAAATTATGCACATATACACAAAACTATAATCCAGTCGGCTTTTAGAAAGCAGAATAGACTCTTATGGGGCTATTTTTACCCCTTTCTAGTAGCATAATTAACATACAGAACTATCTCACTTACTGTTGCAATTGTCAATATTTTCAATTTGAATAGAGTGAAATTAGCTACATCATGTTGCACCATCTTATCATGTGTCATGAAAAGACGAAATGTCAAAAGTCGGTTGTTTAATTACGGCAGCTATGTATGTAGTTATGTTTGTTATTTTAGTTGATTCTATTTGTGAAAACCGGTACTAATAAGAAAGACAAACATTAACCAAATATCCTCACACACCCACACCCATTTCAGTAAACACCCCTCACTCGACAAAATTATATTTTACTTCCCCAACATAAAATACTAAGCATTTATTTCATTTAATATAATTTAAAAAGGTATTTCACATTACACTTTTTGACATACCTTGACAATCAGCGGAACACACAGTAGCTATTTGACAATTACCACAGGTTTTAACGGCATTATTCAAAATTCTACAACAGTGGCAACATATTTGACAACCCTGGATTTGCGCACCAATCAAAACGGGTCGTTCTTTCAATATTAATTCACCTTCCTTAATATCCCTCGCGGCAACCATGTATTATACATTATCTTTACGTAAATAAAATTGATAAATCTTAAACAATCAAATCTTAATATAGTAGGATTTAAATTATTGATAGAAAAAGTACCTGCCGTAAATGGTGTTGTTTTCTACTGTGAAGGGTTGCAGTTTGTATATTAACCCATTACCGCCTAACGGTACCAACTGGAGCCACTTCACATAGATCCTAAAACTTATCGTTATGAAAGGGCCAGACTTGTTTAGATTATTTTTATCACTGTTTGTTTTAAAAACAAATTAGAAAATAACCGCAGATGCATATTTAGTTTGGTGATGTGTATCGAAGGGTGGAGGTGTGATTTGAAGTTCAGTGAGTTTTTTTAAAGCTAAAAATACGGACATCCGACTAGTGTAAGTACAATTTATTATATTTCTTATACTTTGTTTGTAATTATAACATTCACACATCTTATATGAATAAGAAAGTCATGCTGTCTAATACTTTTAAAATATTGTTGTAATTTGTGTTGTTATGATTATATAAATATTGTCGTTCCCATATGGAACCGCTAGGCGGTTTACAGGGAAAGTACTATTGCTAATAAAAAAAATATTTTAGTGGTATTACTGTAAAAGAAGTTTTAGATATCGCATATGAGTCCGACAATGAAGGAGAGGTTGCAGATTTATACGTGTAACCTCCAGATTCTCATGTTGTAAGTGATGAAGATTCTGGAAATGAGGACGAAGCAGGTTTTGTCGAAAATTTAAGCAGTAGACAACTTCAGGCAGCTGCAGAAATTAGATTTACGACAAATAAACGTGTTGGTGAATTAGAAAGAGATCTTGAAAACGATTTACATATTTATTAGATGCCGCAGTCCAAAATGCGTGGCAACTGTGTAAGAAAAGTGGAAGAGCAATCAGTCAGCTTGAATTTAGAAGATACATTGTTCAGGTAGAAACTAATTATTGTAATACTAAACATAATACCTACTCATATTTAACGCAAATTTCGGTAACACTTATGTAAAATTATTAAAATTTTTCCGGAAGACATTTTCGGAAGTAAAAACCACATAATATTTATTTATTTCCAGAGTTACTTAACAATGTATAAAAATCCACCAGCAGCCGCTGGTCGAACTCCAAAAGCCTCAGAAAGTGGTACGCGCGTTAGCAAGACTTTTCGATTTGATCAGACAGCACATTATATTGTTACTGTACGAGGTAACAAAAGAAAAAGATGTGCTGGGAATAATTGCAATAGCAAGGGAGGGAAATGTGAAGTGGGCCTTTGTAGTGCATGCATTAAAAATTTTCATACAAATTAGTGTACATGTATTACTATATTATTATTACAATTACTGTACTTTTTTTTTTGAAACTAAATATATTTTTACCAGCAAACCGCCTAGCGAGCCCATATGGTACCACCACCCCACAATAAAACGGTAGGGCACTTTTGTTTATAAAATATATTTTGCTTTGTTTGGACATGTAAGTAACAGTTTTATGTAAAAGAAATTCAAAAATTTTACAAAAAAATTATTCAGGCGTTAATGGGTTAATATAAACTTTAAACCGGAAATTTAAATCGAAAATAGCAGACAGCTCCCCTTATTTATTGCACCTAGGAGGAACACACATGTTTACATCCGAGCAATGTTCGATCTTACGCCTCATAGACCACTCCGTTCACAAATATTGGTAATAAAGAGGGATTAAATGGTATTTCGGTTCAAATATGCAGTAATGTTGCGGAGCCAGGTTCCTTAAGCAGCCCCTTACCTTTAATTAAATTGGCTGGATATATAACAATTCAAAAGGACCACTATACGGGCTGAATTCGCACTTAATTTTTTTTAAGATAACTCGGCAACAATAACCCGACAAATAAGTGACTACAGGCATATCGTTACTTACTCGATCTGTATCAGCCTTTTCGAATATAATCTTGGGATTAAATCAATGATTTCCGATTTAATCAGGTAAATCAATAGTTCCGTAAAACCGCTCGATCTACATGTTATCGAAGACTTGCGATTTTACAGTTAACAATGATTGAACTTACACTTACAGTTTCTTCCGTTCTTGAATCTTTTGCTGTCGAAAAACTTATAATATTTCCTTCCGTAAAATGCAACTCACACATCCTACTGTCTATACATGGAATAAAATCTTTTTGGGGAATGGCAAACATCTATTCTGCAAGTAAGTCGCCGTCAGTTGGAAACTGAAACGTGTGCATTTTCGGACCATTTTTATAATTACAGCGACAACCAGGAACACAACAACGACATAACACGTGTTAACCAATGTCAATAGATAAGGTGACACAACAAGTATCACTTAAAAAATTTAATAATTGAATTTGAACAAACATGGGCCTACGGATCGGTCTGAGCTTATAGTTCGCCGGCTCGTTCACCCAACGACGTAACAGACGCGTGACCTCGGAGCACTTGAACCTTTTACTATCGGTGGAAATGCTTCGCCTGATTTTCTTGCGAGATATGTACAAATGAAGAACAGGATAAGCTTGTTGCTGGAATTTATATCGATTTGTCTCAGACGTCCCACAATTTAGAGTTCACTTTTATACGTTCAAAATCCCACGCCATCAGTATAAGGGATAACATCTTGAAGTGAATAAGGCGGAGAGAACAATAAATGTTGTCATCCGATTCCGGAAACGCAAGTTCGGGGATATTACAAGGCTCGATCCTGGAATCTCTCATTTTCATATTATTTGCGAATGAACTTATACCTCAGTTGGGAACGAGGTCATGTATGCTACCTTCAAGATTTACAGGCTGAAATCAATCCCTTGGTACCCGTAGTATGGACAGATTTCAAATGAAAATAAAACCGTGCATATAACCTTTCCGCTACGTAAGACTCCCCTAAGTGTCTTCGACATTTGCTTCTTGAAGAGCACAAAATTTTTGGACACAGCAGTGGATTCGGAGCTTATGTTTAAGGACACCATTGAGGAGTCAACAAAAAAATTTGCCCACGGTTTTTTTAAAAAACAAGTAATGTATAATTAAACGTTTTATGCGCATTTCCGCTTTAACACTATCAGCAGATACTAGACTAGCTACATATTAAAAGAACACAGGCAATTTCTTTCGAATTATAAATGTGTCGCTAGGTTATAATTTATAATTTTGTTTAATATCCAATTTCAATTCAACTGTCAAACGTTGAATATGTATGCCTTTAGCAAGTAAATATATAAATCAGACCGACTGCAACATGAGTCATTTAAAGAGGAGCATCTTAACCCGTCATAACGCCATGAAAGCTCACGTGTGTACCTTGCGTAATAATACGCAGATGGGTGACCTAGACCCGAAGGCGCAGCATTGGTTCAATCGGCTGAGAGATAGCTTCAGAAACACGACTCTTATCACGACGATAAGTCCGCGTTCGCATCTGTTCTACCGGACGAATACTGCTATCTACCATCAACGAGAGAAACATCTCAAATCGGATTACGCTAGGATCATCCACCCGTTTAGTCTGTTTAGGTAATGTGAAAATGTCAAAGGTCACGATCAGTCTTATTCTGTTTGTCTCGCAGGATAAGATGGGAAATTTTTATGATGGTAGTGTTTCTAGTATATCTCCTAGTGGTGCCTGTCATCATAGCTTTCGTTCAATCGAATGACGACAAGTACTTGTTAGCAGTAGCGTACCTTGCTGGGATATTAGATTTTATTTGTATAGTCGACATAATACTGACATTTTTTACGGGATACGCCATTGAACATACCAAACAAGTTATACTAGCACCGAGAGCCATAGCCACGTAAGTATTTTTAACATTTCAACTATATAACTAAACAGTATCCGTAATCCCGTATCCGCTCGGGATTGGATCCGCAATCTTCCGCGGATATCGGATACCACCGATAGTAGGGGGCAGGTACGAGGGTAATCCCAGAAGTACCCGACCTAACAAAGAAGAAACAAAAAAATTGGAGAAAGAATATCTGTATTTCTCAACATAGTCTCCTTTTAGTTCGATACACTTTTCCCAACGATGTTCAATAGCTTCGATACCCTGTTTATAGCGAGAATCGTCAAGCTTCTCAAAATAGCCAGGAACCGCCGGCCACCATCATTGTTGGCAAATCTTTTACCACCGAGCCATTTTTTCAAGTTTGGATAGAGAAAATAATTCTAGGGGGATAAATCTGGCGAATAGGGTGTGGGGAAGCAATTCGCACTTTAACTCTTTGATTTTGGGCACCTCGATACCGTATGCGTGAACTGGCGCAATGTCTTTTTTGCCAAATGCGGCCGCTTTTTCTTGATTTCATCACTCAAACGCCATAATAAGTTCGCATAATAGTCGCCATTGATTGTTTTTTCCTTTTTGAAGGTAATCAATGAAAATGACTCCACGTGCACCTGAAAAAAAACTGATCCCGTGACCTTGCCTACAGATGGAACTGTCTTCGTTTTTTTTGAAGTCCATTGTTTTGACTGTTCCTTAGTCTCAGGTATGAAGTGATGGGCCCATGTTTCATCCATGGTTATGAATCTCCGCAAAAACTCGGTTTTACTATTGTGAAACTTCGCCAAACACTAGATTGAAACATCCCCACGACGCTGTTTTTATTCCATTGTAAACAAACGCGGTATTCATCTTGCGCACAGCGTTCTCATCTTCAAATTTTCAGTCAATACGCGCACAGAACATTTTGAAATGTCTATCATGCCTGCTAGCTCGCGCACTTTCGGATGGTCATCCAATATTTTGTGGATTTTCTTTAACACTTCTGGCGTGGTCACCTCTTTTGGTCGACTGCGATGTTCGTCTTCGCAGCTCGTACGCCCTCGTTTAAACTCTGCCACTCAATATTTCACTGTTGTAAACGAAGGAGCAGACTTCCCTAGAGTAGAATCTAACTCGGCTTTGATATTGGTTGGATTGGGGCCTTTCAAATGAAAGTATTACATCACATAACGATGACCAATTTTGTCCATGTTTATAAATCCAATAGTGAACGCCCCACTATTGATGACTGCCAGACAAATACTAAACAACCTAGGGTCTTCAAACTTCACATTTAAGTTTTATAAGCTTGGTACTACTTGGCTACCATTAGAATTTTTTTAAACAACAACCGCCATGTATACGTGAGGTCGGTTACTTCTGGGACTATCATCGAATATATATGAAATATCAAGCAAAATTAAAACAAAAGAATTCTAAAAGAACAAAATTAACAAAAGCATTTACTTGTTACAAAAATAAATATACGGCGCCGATATGTTAAAATATGTATCAAACAATATATAACCGCTTAACCTTGTGGCGCCCTCTGTTAATGGGATGTAATATGTAGTA
>JARFOC010000159.1:0-27426 GCA_031763485.1 Osmoderma eremita
TATATATAGACGGATAATGATGCTAGTGAGATACAAATTATTCACTTATTCTCCCATTGCAATGTGTGATGCTATTTAGCTATTTTAAATCTACGAATTCGGACAATAATTATTGGTACATTTTTCGCAGCCTAGCAGAAGCATCTATCGTCGTCTAACGACCACGGGAAATCGATAATGTATTAAAATTGAATTTAATATTGCTAATATTGCTTGATAGAGCGGATGGTAGAAATATTAAATTCAATTTTTACACATTATCGGTTTCCCGTGGTCGTTAGACGACGATTGACGCGTCTGCTATACTAGGAGAAAATGTAACAATAATTATTGTTCCCACTCATAGATTTAAAATAGCTAAATAGCGATGCAGTGGGGGAATAAATGAATAATTTGTCTCTCACTAGCATTATTACCCGTCAATGTTCAATATATACGCAAACTTACGTATGAATTGCTACCGCACTCTTATCATAGGTGTGCTGACGAGTCGTGATACGGCGAAACGCCGGCATCCACACATAGATAGAGCGGATGGTAGCAACATTAAATTAAATTTATACATATATATATATATATATATATATATATATATATGTGCATTTGGATGAAAATCTGTTGCCATCGTTAATTGCCACAGACTTCACTACTGAGCGACTGTCGATTGCTGTTTACCCACAAAAATGTCGACCCTCGAAGAACCAAACATTAAAGATCCAATTGGACGAGGCCTAAGTACAAGCCGTGTAAAATGCTTTACAGTAATGCGCATTGTCAGAAACTGTTGAAGTTTTGTTTCGATGCTTCAAAGATTGAATTGACCCTTAGGTTTATTGGAGCATGTCGCCATGATATTTATGAATTGATTTACGGAGCATTTTTAAGTTAGATATTTTCTCGAAAAGCATCGAGTCGTGACATGGTGACGTGCAATAATTATAAAAGTAGAATGAGAGATTAACGATACATAAGTTTGAAGGATATTGGCAGTGATATTCTAAATTTTATAATAAGTTAATTAACAGAGCTTTAATGCAGACATAATGACAACAAAGGTTTCTCAATGGCGGACAAGAGATGATAAGAATTTGCCTTCCTAGTATAGCACTAACACTAAACTCTCTGGGGATATGCACATCTCCCATAGTGCTACGTCTAACATTATCTTTCTTTGTAGATTCTGCTGAGGATGACCGAAATACGTATCTGGAGTTCTTCACTCATCAGGGTGACAAGGGAATTTTTATTATTTTCTTTACTAGTTTACGCCACCGTATCCTATTATTTTATAATTTGCCTATAACAGCTACTCGTCTATTCCTTACATTGCAACCTCTGGTGTATCTCAATGTTCGAATCTGTGGTCTCTGTTTATTAATAATTTAGTTGGTATCATTACCTTAGAGAAACTACTTTTGCAGCCGACCTAAAAATGTTTCGAAGTATAGACAGTATCAACAACTGTGGGTCTTGAAGGCGGATTTTATGAACATTTCTTGGTGGTGTTAATCCAATCGCTTGCCTTTAAATATTGATAAGTGCAAATTCATGAGTTTTACAAGGAGGTCGAATTGAAGCGACTCTATCTACCGAATCGATTCGATAGATCGCTAATCGTACAAGTATTGTTAAAGATTTGGGGACATGCCTCGACTCTAAACTTAGTTTCAACGAGCATATCCAAACAATCACATCTCAAGATTTGAAAACTCTTGGATTCGTTGTGCGTAACAGCCGATGCTTCCACAACGTTGCGGTACTAAGAATCTTTACTGTTCTGGCTCGTTTGAAATATGCCAGCTTATCCATTTTACTTCGCTCAAAACCTTCAATTAGAGCATGTATAACGGAGATCGTCAAGTTCTCATGGCTTCGAGTGAATAACATCTATTCACCCAGGAATTTTGACAACGGTAGCTTATTATCTCGATTCGATATACCTAATAGCATATATTTTTTTTAAATATAAACTGCTGCATAGCAACGTCGTTTCAGTTGTTATTTTGTCAATGTCAACCTATAGTTTCTTTAATTGCTTTAGTTTAGGCAATTATTTTAATCATAGATGCAAAATAATACAAAAATGAATCGCAAGAAAATAAGGGTGGTTAATAAAATGAAACAAACATAAAAATTCTTAACGTATTTATTTCAATAAAGAATAAAATAAGTGCAATACTGTTAATAACTTAATAAAATGAAATAAATGAAGGATTAAAACTGTTGGGATTACCGATAAATAAGTGGTGTAATAAAATGCTGATCGTTTTTTTAGTATTGGTTGAATAACTAGAAACATTATACAGATTGAAGGCAAACGATCTGGCTATAGGAAACTATGATTTAGCTATGGCTTTACCCTAAAGTATTTCTTTAACGAAAACACTAAGCGAACTAACTTGGGTTTCAATGTACTTCCCTTCCGTAAAGTTCTAAAGGGAAGTTGCCTAGCTCCTTGTATATTTTCTTTTCCGAATTTGTCTTCGAAAGATTATATATAATAAATAATTTTGAAGCCTACTGCTCACGAACAGAATAGGTATATAATATCATGTTTGTGTTATTGTAATTAATATAAGAGCATAAGCAAGTTTAGTTCCAAAAAATATCAACAAATAATAATAATCAAAACATTGTTAGTAAAGAAAGAAATTTGATACCCAAATCTAGTTATACATTTCGTGAACAGCAGGCTTTAGAATTGTGCCCATACTTTTAGTAATATACAGGCTGACCTATTAGTATGACTGTATCGGTTATCAGATAACATATCAAATATAATGTATACTGCAAACGACACAGTTTAATTTTTTTTGGCTGCATAGATCTTTGATATTCGGCTAGTTTTATAACATGTTTTCAAAATTGTCAAAACCGCCCTGTATTCGGAGTCAAAACTCAAATACATTTTTTCAACTATTTTAATATAGCGAGTTAATCGTGGAAAATGGCAGTAAGACAGTCTTAAGTTTTAATAATAATATAATAATAATAATGATATTCCTTATTGTCCAACAGATACGTAAAATATATACACTAATAGAACAAAATATAAACATAAAATTCAGTGCTAATGTGTGAAATAAAGGTAAATAGTTGAAACCAATGGATTAGACATTACCGAAAAATTAAATAACAACAAAATATAGTGAAAAACTACCAAGTGAGGAAAGGAAAGAGGGGAAGAAAAGTGATAGCTGGAGATTGAAAAAAGTTAGGATGAGGATGGCAGGTGGAAAGGGTCTGAGTAAAGTTTGTTAGCGTTTCTGCACATGTGCGACATCGGGACTTTGGCCAAGACATTCGTTCTTGCTGTCGGAATGTGAAATGTATCCGTCGAGCGTGTGCCTGGGAACGATTATTGCAATCGTAGACAGAATGTTTGGCGCATCTATTTTGTTGTGTAAGAGATTTATCAAGAATCTGGCACTGGCAGTCTCTCTACGATCCGATAAAGCTTGGAAGCTGTGTTCGGAGAGTAGTTCTTTGTAATCTATTCCTCGCGGGGGATAGTTGCCAACCCTTCTGAAGGTTAAATATTTCAAAAACCTTTTCTGCACTCTCTCCAGTTGCAGCCGTTGATATATATATATATCCAGGATACCATATTATGGAGGCGTATTCTAGCTTTGGTCGAACTAAGTTTTAATTACTAGACAGAAGATTATGTAATTGGACCCCATTTCTTGGAAGAACGAGTGAATGGTCATGTTTGTTTAGACTCTTTAGAATATCATTTACCGTTGTTATTGGAAAATGTTCCTCTAAACGATCGTCAACGAATGTGGTATCTACATGTTGCAGCTTCGTTACTTCATACTAGGTTAATACACGATCATCTAAACACCCATTTCCCTGAAAGATGGATAAGGAGAGGGGAACTAATTGAGTGACTAGCTCGATCATCAGAGTTCACTAAAATTGACTTCTTCATGTGGTCACCTTGGATATTAAACACAGCCAATACACAAGGTGATATGAAAAACAGGGTAAGAGGAGCATTCTCGAGTATTAATTTAGAAATGTTAAGAAATGTAAATCGATCGCTTGAAGAACGGCTGCATGGTTTTATTAGCATTTATGAGCATTACATTGTAAACGGATGGGTTAATTAATTACATGTTAATCATTAGTGTAACTTATAAATATATTTGTAGTTGTATTAAACATTAAACTGTCGTTTTTCCATGACTAACTTGTTATATTAAAGTAATTTCAAGAAATCTCTCTCTTTTTAAAAGGGCTTTAAAATATCTTAGAAATGAATGACTTTAGGTATCGGGAGTGCTTAATAAAAATGAAATTACCTAAACTATTCTTTCTTTTTATGATATGCAATGCAGGTTGATCGATTTAAAATAACTGAAAAATTAATGTATTTGAATTCTGACTCGCCATGCATTCAGTTTTGACAACTTTGAAAAAATGTCACAAACTGGCCGAATACCAAACATCTATGGATGTAAGAGTTTATCGTTTGCAGTATATAGAACCTTGAAATCATAGTGATTTTCATATAAAATTGACCATAACTTCTGAAACACGCTATATAATTCCATGAAATTGTACATTGATAGTGTGTGGCATAAACTTAATCTAAATCTGAAATAATATACAGGACGTTCCATTTAAGAAAACATACTTTTGGTTCACTCTGGTGATATGAAGCACCCAGTATATATGAAAATAGTTTTAAAATGTTAACTTTAAGACTGCCTACAGTTTTCGTAAATACCTTGATATCTTATCCGATCACGGATATATCGAGTTTTCCCACACTAATACGTCATCCTGTATATTTAATTAGACTATTATCACTCATAAATTATTTGTAACATTTGAACTATAAGCGTTTTGTAGTATATACTTGTACAGAAGTAATCTTTTGATATCTTCAAACGATGATGCATCCCTATACCTATAGTACTCGCATTAATTAATCATATCCGATATGCAAAAGCCATTTATAAGTAATTTAACCACATATGTATTTACATGTAAATCTAAGTTTTTTTTACAAAGAAATGATTTCAAGTTTTACTAAAATAACGTGGAATGATTCAGAGCTTTTCAAAAACTCGTGGTATTAGATCATCGTACGATTTCTGCAGTTGTGAAATACAATAGTTTAATAGGAAACTAGGAAGATAGTCATATAAATTAAACTTATTTTCTGTCTGTATGTTTAGACCGTATTCATCTTTAAACTACTGAACCGATTTTGATGAAACTTACAAGTTATTTTAAAATTCCGATTTCCGGACGGGGGATGGTGAAATTCTAGGGGGTGAAATTTATGCCACTTGAAGATGTTCATATATATAAATTTCATTAAAACATATTTATTCAAATAAATACAAAGCGCGAATTCTACATATCCTTGTGATCTACTCAGACAAGTGCAAACGCAGAGAGGCATCTGGTAGTATTAGAATAAAATGCGTGTATTACACTTAAATTTCTGACAATTGGCATAAATAATGCGTAAAGCTAGAAAAAAAAATACATAAAAAATTGAAAAATACAAGTAGAAAGTTTAAATGATCTATCGCAAATTGCTGCGTGAGGAACAGAAGAACAGCATGACTAGATATCGACAGTGCATAAATAAAACTGGTGCGATCTATTTAATTTTATGTACACTAAAAGTTAAGTAATTATCCTAACTAATTCTTAATAGTAACGATTTTTTCTACTGAATTTTGCCGCTTTACGGGCTTGCTTCCTAATATACATGCAACGAACTTTCCACAGCACCCCACCTCAGTGTCGTGTTCCAGATCCTCGTGCTGATTCCTCTTGGTCAGCTCCGGCATGACGTCGTCTAGGATCTTCAATTCCCGCCGCGTGAAGAAGAAGTCCAACGACTTCCTGATGCCTATCATCACCACCAGCATTAGAGGGAACAGGATTGAAGTGGAGCTGAATGACTTGATCATCCACAAGCAGGCCAAGCAAGTCAATTGGATAATGGTGAAGATGTGTACCCTTCTGATTGGTACCTGGAAATGGTGATTATTCAAAAGTGTAAAGGCCAAAATAAAATAAGCCTCACCTGTCTCAAGAACATATAATCCGGTTGGTATTTGTTGGGCATAAACATAATCAGCATTCTATCGAAGAATTGCAGACCCTTGAGCGATGCCACGCCCATATACAGGAAAACACCGAATAGAACAGGCATGGGAATATGACCTAGCATCGGTGTTAAAAATACCGACAATCCTATAGTGAAGAAAATCAATATATGTGTGACCCTCTGCTCCCTGACTCCCAAAAATTGCGGCTTTTCCCCTGGTGCGGCGCATTCTGATTCCAATTTTAAAGAATTCACGTGGTTTATGGACAGCACGGTAGCCGCTACGAACCAAGGGAGTCCCATTAGCGAACATAACTGTATCAAGATTGCTAGGACGAATAGATCTAAATGGTAACCGCAGCTCTTCTTCAATTTGTGCTCCTTCCTATTGATGATTACCGAGGTAATTTGTTGATCCATGAATATCAGGATGGTTCCCAAAAGCGCTGGCAGAAGTGCTAAAGGATACGTATAAAAAGGATTTATGAACGGTGATATGATCCACCCTCTTGAGGGTAAGGTTGGTTTGAATTCACTAGGAACTTCTAGTTTTGGTGTTCGGATACCGGATTGAAAGTCTAATAAGGTCATTGACAGGATGGCTATGATCACTGCAAAATCGCTGACGTATTGGCGTACCTGTAAAGATAATATTAATGAAATCTAAGTACGTCAAGATATTGACTCAAAGTATTTGTTCGATATAGACTTCCTTTAAAGATCCTACAAGCTGTAATAACTATACTGGATGTCCCACATTTACGTTAACATGCAATAACTTTTTTTTATGTTTAGAGGTTGGAAAATGAATCAAAAATATTTTTTAAATCAACCATACACAAAATCCTAACGTTTTTAAAATGGCACCCCCATATTTTTTTTATACATTGAGATGGCGCTCAATGATTGAAATACGCTGAGGTGTAACATTTTGCTTTGAAACAATATCATAAATCTAGTTTTTCAGTTCTTCAAGATTTTCTGGCCGTCTTTGATAAACCATGTCTTTTAAATAACAGCAGACAAAGAAATCAAAGGTGGATTTTTGAGGAAATACAGTGTTTAAATATTCAGTTACCAAAGGGTAAGTAAGTTCCATAAAAGTGTCCGTTAGATATGCCAGGCCAAACATTAGGTCTCCACATTGTTTGGAAACGACTTTCTTGTATCCATCGAGAATTTTCTATTGACCAATAATGACCACTGTGTTTATTAAGAAAGCCATTATTATGAAATCTGTTTTCATCAATCCAACAAATTCGGCGGAATAAATCGGGACAATCGGCAGTCTTTAAAAAATATCGATAGTAATTTTGTTTGCGGTTTCAATAATGAATAAGATTGGAAGTCGTTTTTGAATACCGGCACATGACACGAAAAATCTGTGGCAAACAAGTCTGGAGGAAAAGAGTGGAGAATTTGCAGAGGAACAGAGCGATGGAAAACTTTAAAAGGGAAAGGTAAAGAGATTGGCATAAAGTGTTGAAACTGCAGTCACTAAATAGTGAACAAAGTGATAAAACAAAGCAATTGTTTTTCTTTTTCATATAATTTGGATTATCGCAAAGTATAGGCTTCCATAATACAAAGAAGAGCAAAAGGCAAAGGGTTTTGGAGCAACTTAATAATGCTCAGGACCTGAAACGCATGTTTAAAGTACCATTACACATATACAGGCGCAATAAAAACACCTTATGATGATGAATGTACTTAATACTTTGTTTCCCATCTTTTGTATAAAATGTCCTCTCCCCTATCGATTTGCTTAAACTGGCCGAAGATTATTCTTAGGAACCGTGTAACTGCTAGCAGTTATGTATTAAACGATTCGATTAGAAAATTGGTTTTGACAACGTAATATTTTCCTTTACACTCGTGTCCCTGCTTGCAAAATTCATGAGAAGTTACCGCATGACTAGCCGTTGTCATATATTTGGGTCAACCGGATTCATTAGAATGTTGCATTAAATTCTGCACACTGCGAATTGAATTACCTTTGAGGGGAAGAATAGCGCGTTCTTGAAGTCCTTCAGTAGAACAGATATCGTGAAAGTTCCGAAAAAGAGGATTATCGACATTAAGAAGACGTCTGCGACATACTGAGGTGTGAAACAGCCATCTCCTACTAAAGTACCGTTGCTATCCTGAAATAAAAATGATTGTAAGATTGTTTGAATAAATGAAGAATAGAACTTACAAGACATGCTGTTTTGTTTAAGGTAGCCCAATCTATTTCTGCGTGTTCTGCTTTAATTGTTTCGTTGATGAAGCAGGAGCAATCGTACGATAAATTCGCCGTACCCGTTGTGTCTATTGGAAAATTCTTCCCAATTAACAGCACATTCTCTACCGCCTAGAATTAGTTATTTGACACCAAAATAAAGAGTGATTTAATTTTTAATATAATTACCTTATAAATAAATATAAATGCAATTAGTGTTGCGAAATTCTCCTCTGTAAACCTGGTGATATAACAAACAAGAGCACTGGCATCTATAGCTACCAGTAATAGTAATATAACAGTTATCCAGGTACCAATCCATAGCCTGAAAGACATGTAATCCCATCCAATTGACATGCAGAAATTATAGACTATAGTTTCAAAGACCAAAACAGGCCCTGTGGAGCCTAATATCGTCAAGGGTTGACCAGAGAAGAAACCGTATCCAATCCCGCATATAAATCCGGACACCAAAGATTCCATAGCCGCCATATTCTTACCCGTGGCTTCTGATAGAAGGCCGCCGAATGTGATGATTGGTGACAGACAAGCAAAATATAGAAATATCCACGAGGCTATACATTGCATCGCGAAGGCGTCCTTAAAATCTGAAAAATACCATGGGAGCTTCCTCTTCAAATCATTTTTTAACCCTCCGAAAAGAGTGCCAGTCCTTGACAGGCCCGATTCCTCGCGTAATTTTTGTTCTTCCTCTTCCTCATCTACGAATTCCACCGGTTTCTCGGGCGGCCGTTTCCTAGAGTCTTGAGGTGGAACTGCTGCGGGCGGCTCTATTCTGATGGAAGGGTCCCATTCTCCCGGAGGCAATACGGTTACCGCGTCTAAAAATTCGTCGACTCCAGCTAGGAGGTGGTCTCTACTCTTAGCTTTGTAAGCTACTTCGTGAAAGACCTCGTCCGACATCAAAGTGGCCATCGCTCTTCCTATCTCGTGATAGCCTAAATTCGTTCCAGCTGGTCCGAGGAGTAAGAACAAGAATCTAGTTGGTACTGGTACTTCTGTCAGATCTCCTACGATTTCGGCTTTATTTAAGCGTACAAAAGCAGATATGGTATTGTCGAGGAAGTCCACTTCTCCAACTAAGATGTTGCTGGCCTCTGCTCCTAGTGGAATCTTCCTCATAAAGTGGAGGTTGTGTTGAGGGATATCTCCGTTCATGTAACCCAAGTCTCCAGAGCTGGTATTTCTCGCCATCGAAACGGAGCTAGCGCTCTTTTTCAGTCCCTCCGAGCCTATAGATTGGAACAACTTTAATAGTATGTACAAAAGGAAACGCTTGCAAATCCACATCCAAAGAAAGCAAGAAATAAAGCAGATCGTGTGCGGAAGCAGAACTCATAAATGCAATGTTTATTAGGAATAAGTATTTACATAGTGTGCTCGAAAGGGAAGGCATGTAATTAGAGTTGGGACAAAACGATTAAACGAAAACCATAGAACATGTCACCCCTTTGTATTTATACATGTGTGCTACTGTGGTGTGAGTATTAACAGATAAATTATTATTAACTACTTTAAAGACATTAGAAACATATAAATGATCAAAATTAAGCACCCACCATTGCTACCTTTGTTATTATTTATCATACGATGTTGCGAAAATTACCAAATTGTGTTTTTTTATGCTGATTAACAATGATCCCCTGTGTTCGCTTAAGTATGGGTATAGGTAGAGTTTTCTGCGTACAAGCAATGGATTGTAGTAGTAATAGTAATATTTATTCAGGACCATAATTACTTAGCGTCGAACAGGTCAGAATAAGAAAGAAAAATAATTATATAAAAAAGGACATAACAACATGTAAATACACAAATAAAAAACACAGTTCGGCAATAAAGAAAACAAGCAATGAACAAACTAAAAATTTAGTGTTTGTTATAAAATAATCTTTCTCATAAAGAAATTATGAGTTGAGTAATATGCCGTTTGAGCCAGGTGTTGTTTTAAGTGCTTCTTGAGTTGAAAAACAGGCAAGTTTTTACTGTGGTCGGAAAGTGATCAAAACATTGATGAGTAACACTTTCTTGTATTTTGGTTAACCTGGCTTTTGGTAGAAGATGATTTTCCATGGTTCTTGTATTTTTGCAGTGTGGTAACTTACATTCTTTAAAAATTTCCTCGTAATGATTTGTTATAAACAGTATATATGTATATATATAATAGCACTACAGGCCTAGTAGGCCCATGGCCTGATTGGTAATTCCTCTCCATAATTCTCTCTTGACGGTTTTCTCTTTTCATTCGCTAATTCCCATTTTATATAGATTTTTTTGCATCTCAACTCTCCATCTTGACCTTGGCCTTCCCCTTCTCTTTTTCCCTCCTACAGTAGCCATGAATACTTTCTTTGGAATCCGGTCCTCCTGCATCCTATGCATATGCCCCAACCATCTGAATCTATAGGATTTCGCAACCCCTATTATATCAGACTCTCTGTACAACTCCCTCAGCTCTTCGTTGGTTTGCCTTTCCCATCGGTCCCCCACTCCTCTTCCTCCAAACACCTTCCTTAACACTTTCCTCTCCCACACTCGCAATATCTTCTCCTATATTATTCCTAAGGTCCGTACCTCACTGCCAAATACTACTATCCACCTTATAACTGTTTTGTATATTCGCAGCTTTAAATTACGGGATAATATTTTGCTGTGGATTAATCTGTTTAGTGAGTGGATACTTCGGTTTGCTGCCATTAGCCGCTCTTGTATTTCACTTTTAACACTAGGCTGTCTCTTAAATACTTTCCTAAATATGTGAAACTTTCCTCTTCCTCAAACTTGTACGTTTCCCCTCTTTCAGTCGCTATCTTCAAATAACCACCTATCGTATATTCTTTTTCCGTCCACGTCATATATTTCGTTTTTTGTTGATTTATATGAAGTCCATACTGCTGTGCTACTTTCTCTAGCCTAGTACACACTGGAGCTCTCGTCTGCTTCTTGCCATTATAAGGATGTAATCTGCATATGCCAAGCATTGATGTCGCCTCTGGTATATCGTACCAGACCTATTGATGGTGGCCTATCGGATCACTTTCTCTAGAACCAGATTAAACAACAGGGGCGATGTGGATCTACCTGCCTTAGGCCTCTCCGTACTTCGAAATTTTCTGAGCATTCCCCGTCTATTTGCATCGACCTATTGATGGTGGCCTATCGGATCACTTTCTCTAGAACCAGATTAAACAACAGGGGCGGTGTGGATCTCCCTGCCTTAGGTTTCTCCGTACTTCGAAATTTTCTGAGCATTCCCCGTCTATTTGCATTGTGTTTTCAGTTTTCTGCAAGGTAAGCTTTATCATCGCAATTAGTTTCTGATTAACGCCTAGTCCATTTAACGCACTGTATAATCGTCGCCTATGTACTCTATCGTATGCCTGTTTGAAGTCAATAAAAGCTACCACCATATCTAATTTGTATTCATAACTGTCTGCCTGAATTTCCCTCAAAGTAAATATCGGGTTTATCACTGATCTCCCTTTTCTAAAACCACAGTGGTATTCTCCCAACACGCCTTCTACTTCTACAGCTAGTTTGTCCTTAATATACACATTTAACAGCGCTATACCGCTATAACTTGTACACTCCTTTTTGCCTCCATTTTTGTATAGCAGTTCCAAATTCTTTCCAACAAGATATGCATGCACTTTATCAACTCTTCCCCTCCGTATTTAAACATTTCTGATGTGATACCATCATTGCCCGGGCTCTTGTTATTCTTGAGAGTTCTAACCATGCGACTTCCATCAGCTAACATAGGGGGTCCTATCTGATATATATCTATAAAGAGTGGGCAAGCTAACATATGTATATAGATGGAAAGGTGAGTATTTTGTTTTGTTTAAATATTGCACTGCATGAGTCCCTAACTCCAAATTGAAAGATGGTTTTATACAAGCCTTACTGACAAGTCCTACATATTTTTCCATTCTTAGTACAGTAGAAATGTCATCAGCGAATAAAACCACCAAGTTTTCGATGACATCTGAGAGATCATGAATATAGAGTAGAAATAACAATAGCCCAAAGATAGAACCCTGCGACACACCACTCAGAACTTATCTGCCTTCCATCTCTAGCATACCATACAACGTACTGTTTTCAGTACTAGCACCTTAGATGGTTCAAGGACAGGTTCTTCTTGAAACAATAGAATTTCGCTGTTACTTATTGGTGACATTACACTAGTTTCAGTAGTATGTGATTCGACAAAGACGTTTAGTTCAATTCTTTTTTTTTGAATCACAGCTGTAACTAAATAAACACTTTTTGGTACTAGAAAGTATTGATCGAAAAGTTGACATATTCGGTGGTTTCCTTTTAGTAATTTTTAACACATCATAATGTCCAGTTTTTTAATGTTTACATTTAGAATAGTTTCGTTACTTTTGGCATGCAAAGATCCATGCAATTAATAAGCAGCGATGTAAATAATGATACTCAAGCGATAAAAAGTGAAATCAATATATTGTAAGAGAAAAAGAAAACAACGATATAAAATAGAAAAATTTTAATTCAAAATCAAAGTTGCGGTATATGCGAGAATTTACCCTGTCCGGGAATTGACAGAAACTTTCCATATTCCGGTGTTTTTCCGACGTTTTCACCGAAAGATGGTTCTTCGACTGTAAGAGAATCATAATAAATTTAAATCGAGGATACTATGATGTGAAGGCAAAATGGTAATAATAGTAGTGTTAATTAGTAGTAATAGCCTTAAGAAGTATGGTTTACGAACACATTGTAAAGATTGGCGCGTACAGTTTCATAAATAGTATATTACAGCGAATGGTACAGCGGAAGCATGGAGCAAAAATATAACTACAGATATTTATGACTTGCGTACAATGTAGGAGACAGTGATAAACGTATATAAAACATTTTATACCCTATTTTATCGAGTTTTACTGCTAGATACAATAAGACATATATCCCGGAATGACTTTTTTTATTTTTCTATATAACATGTTATCCTATAGTAAGAAAATTCTCCAGAGATGTACGTATCATGTGATCCACCTTCATATCTATCTGCAAGAAAGGAAAGTGGAAAATACATTTTCGTATAAACCTGCACTGGATGGAAAATGTTCTTTCATCTTTAAAGAGGAGGTAAAATCGATAACTGTGCTTCATACGAATTGAATAGAGAGACTAAATAATGCCTTCAACGAATTACGGTTTGAATCTAGAATAATTTTATATAAAAATAGCTTTCATTCAAACTTTATAATTATTTATTTTATACCAGAATATATTCTCTTTCACGTCTGAGTTTAATTTTACTTCTATCAATAGGTAAAACTAGGATTAATCTGGGTAATCAAATATATATTTAATACATAGCAATTTGTAAGAATGTTCAAAGTGTACCTGCGGAACTATGCGTTGATATAATAAACGTAAGATCTGTAATTTAAAAGCTAAATCCTTGACTAATCTCTGGAAAGCAGTGCAGTTAAGATGAAATCTATTTCAGTTTATAATCCCCGTAATCAGCAATTTGCTTTGATATAAATTATATTATAAAATATAGAGCTCTATAGCACCTCTGTATCTAACGATTAATTGCTTTTAGTAAAATTGCATTTGAAACTTTTGCCGGTAATGTCAATAAAGGATAATCCTATCAATATGAGTTTACTGTGGTAATTATAGCATGCCAATTGAGTATTGTCTACATATGTAAATTATTCAGACCACAGGATACCTATATACAAGCAATGGTTAGAGAAAACAGTTCAAAGTTCGGTAAAATTATATATAAATATATATTTATATGTATAATAATATATATAAATATGAAGATATGTAAGTGAGGGACTATCAGGCTAATCGGTCTGTTTAAGTTAAGCAAAACTCATTTATTCATTAAGCTCAATATTTCCTTGTTTATTTTTACAACTTCCTCAGGAGCATCCTACAAAAGGTTTTTAACACAAAATATTTAATATTAGTAATAAACAGCTTTACTTACAATCCGAGTTAATAATTTGAATTATAAACGGCACAACATGTTGTAACATCCTAAAGTAAAATTTTAACTGTGAGTAAAACAAATATTCGAGATCACTATGCAAAAAGAGAAATACAGTCGGGAAAATATGTATGAGTACGAATGAGCATACACTGCGCTGTAAAAGTGTTACAGGATATTATTATTGTAGTTCAGAATGTTAATATAAATTATACTAAGTTGATCCGTATCTGTTTTAAAGTTTATGGCGTTACTGTTGTTATTTATATGTGCCATTTCTAGGAAAATTCTTTTTCTTATAGTTACCCTCTGTTTGTAATATATTAATGTTACTGTAATAAAAAAATGTGGCCTAATTGAATACTATGAGTCGCTAAAGCACAAGAAACCTTACCAATTTGGCAACCTTACCAATTTATGTTGCAATAATTGTGACAACCATTGCATGTAATTTTATAAATTACATTACTTTTTTGTAAGTTTGGTGTTTTATCTTTGGTGTTCGTGTATAATGTTCTTAATGTAATTGTATTATATTTAGCAATCTTAATGTTATTGAATGGTTTAAAATGAGCCACAATATTATTATTTAAGTTGTTGATGTATGGAATTTTTTTGTAAATGAAATTAATTGGAGCATTCATCAGTTGGTCCGTCAAAAAAGTTTGAGCTATAGATCAGCTGTTTGAGTGGCTTTTTTGGATAGCCGTTGTTGGCAAAAATATCAAATGAAATCTCATTAATGGAACTGCGTCGTGAAATGTGATTAATTCTATTTTTCATTGCTATAACAGTGTTATATTTTTGATTTAAGGGGTGGTTTGAATAAAAATTCAGGAATCTACCTACATCTATTTGTTGTAAGTTGTTTATTATACTGCAATAATGGGGCACTTTAACCATAAAATTTTAGGCAACGTTATTCTTTGTTACATGATGCCATTTACAAGTGAACACGATGCTTTTATTTTAATGGCATGCTCCGTAGCGGAACTAGGAACTCTGATGGTTCGTGCATTGAACAATTTATAGAACAATTTCCAGATGAAGAAGTTGATTATGACAGATTCATTAAGCATAAGTTTGTATTGATGAAACGATTTCAAATGAAGCACTGTATTTGCAATGGCAAACATTCGGGGAGGCCAACAATTTTAACCGATAATGTTGTTAATGATATCCAAAACTGCATGGAAGTGACCTCTAGTAAATATTTGAATAGCCTGCTATTTTCACCATTCATTCAATAAGATTTATGTTAATTAAATATTGTAAAACAAATACATTTATGTCTTTAGGTGTCGCTTACGGAAGCTGCCGGTAAGCTCTAACGAAAAATCTACGCATGCTTCCATGTAAATTGGCTGTAGTCCAGCAATTGTATCCTAGGTATGATGAAGGACGATTACAATATTGCCAATGGTTCATGAAAAATTTAAACAACCTAATGTTTTTGTCTGACGAAGCGTGGTTTCACCTATCAGGCTATGTGAATAGCCAAAATTACAGGACATGGACAGCAGAAAATCCTCAGAATTTTGTGGAAAGCAGTTTACACGATGACGAGATTAGTGAAGTATACTTTCAACAAGATGGAGCTACAGCACAAACAGCTCGGGAAACGTTGACTTACTTTGGTGAATTTTATGACGATAGACTAATTAGTAGTCAGCGATGGCCTCCCAGATTTCCAGATTAGAACACCATTAGATTTTTATTTATTTGGTTATTTGAAAAGCAGAATTTACAATAATCGTTTACAGAGCCTTGATGATTTGCAAGCAGCCCTTCAAAGAGTAATTGAGGATATAACAGAAGAGACTTTGATAAGTCTTTGATAATATGAAAAGAAGAGTGCAATGTTTTTAAAAATAAATAAAACTTTAAATCGATTTGTTTCCGTAAATAGTGTTTAGAATATTATCTATTATCTTTGTTTTTACTTATTTATGCAATAAATTGCGATAATTTTAATTTATTTTATAAATTGTCACCTTACTACCTATAAAGAAAATAGTGCCACACCAATGGTTTCTTTCTGCAATTCAGAAGTTCAAATCCAGGTTAGTAACACAAGCAGTGTGACCAACTGATATAATTTGAGTTGGCGACATTTTCAGTCATGTGGTTCTGGGGATTTGGTTCTCTCTCTGTATATTGCGGAGACACGAATTTTGTACATATGCATGTGTTAAGGGCTGTTCTGTGGGTGCCTATAAAGCCAGACTTTGAGTTGCGATTAGGTGTGAAATATACACATTTATTTTTACATTTAAACATTTGTCTGTATGACTATTTGGTTTTATAATAAACTATTTAAAAAAAATGCCTCTTTTGTGTTTTCTCACCGGCAAATCGTTCTGCAAACTAATAGAACTCCAACAGTGTGTGTCAAATAAACTAACAGCACGTCACGTACTGATATCTCGTGTTTCATTTTACGAAATCGGAGAGAACTAGAGCGGGAAATTGCACCGGAAATTAGTAGTTTTAAATGGAAAAAATGCAGCCGGTATGGTGGTTACAAAATACCTCTGCAAATGGATTGAAAGCTTCGATTTTTATTGAAGTTGTTGACTATCTGTATGTATTATTTACGACGAATCTTGCGGACATTCTTTTTATGTAATTATCTGCGTATATTTTTTTTATAATATGAGAATATAATATGCAATTAGAGATAATATTTAAAGATATTCATTTGTAATAAAGTCATGACGTGTCGCTATACAGACGCGTATTATGTATTTTTGGAACCTTCTCTTGAGAAAGCTCTTATTATTAAATACACATGCAGTAACAACATTAATAAAATGTAATTTTTATTTCCAAAGTATTTTCGATCCTATATTGTACGGAAATCATCCAAATATACAAATACAATTACTTATAGCATACCCTGAGTAGCAATTATTATTATTATTTTACAGAATTGAACGATACGCTGTACAATAGTTACTACATAAACCATATAGAACGTAACAAATACTAAACCTAGACAAGTATATACAGCGAGAGATTGAAATAATGTCTCTAGATATCGCTCGTGCATAGTACAATTAGAATTACACAATAAACGTGAAGGTCGAATGCATCTTCATGTAAATGGACAAAAAGCGATTATTACAAATTAGGAAAGCACAGAGTAATATCCCGCTGTACAGTAGTAATGGGATTGCTTGTTCACTTTAAAAAGGAAGCACGTAATAACGACGTTTTAAAAGGCAATTAATAATACCACTCGCAAGTAATCTTCCCTGAATTTTCAAGGAAATATGTTAAGATTGCGTGAGTTGCGCGAGTTCAATGCACGAATTACACGGTTTCAGCGTGGCTGACCTAATTGCAGGGGATTATTATTATTAATTTAAGTATTATTGCGATCTTTTCTGTTTTAGTAAATATTTTGTAATACGGAAAGCTATTCATAGAGAACAGTTTTTCTCTTAAAACATTTTGAGAGTAAATTAAATATGTATTATCAAAAAAATATTTTTTAAAAAAGATTTCGTTTTGTTTAAGTATTAAACGTGTTTAGTTAAAAGCATATAATTAAAACCAGAGTTGGCGGCGGTTTAAAAAAAAATCAGGATGTAAAAAGAATCTAAAGTTTTTAGCTATATTAAAGAAAAATCGATATTGCAAATTTGGTGGAGGTGTCGGTTATACTTTATTCGCTTTACTTTTAAGCAAATCCTTCTATTAAGTTCGATGATGCAATACTACTATAGATCGTCTCAACCTCCAAATGCAGCAAGGGATATAATAGCAACTGCAACTCCCTTACTATCCTTAGTTGCTGTCATTCACTTCCGTTTGCTGTGATGCAACGTATTTACATATGTCGGCGTCGGCAACGACACCTATCGATGTGTCTATTAGCGTCAACTGCTGTCAATCGTCATCGTTGTAGTTTTAAAATATTTTTAGTTAAATTTCACGTTAATTTGTTTATATGTAGTTGTACAAATGGGTATTTTCGATACGCTTCTATCTTTTCCGAGCGTGCACAGGGTAATCGGGTATCTTTCTTGGTGCTTATAAATTTTATAACCTATACATTTAATTACAGTTTGCACTGCTTTAATGGAGCCTGTATGGGGAAAACGGCGTCAGGGAGAAAATTTAGCCTTAAGAAGAAGCGTATGATTGCAAATATTTTAAATTATTTTCATCATGAAATTTAGAGAAGAAGGTACAATTTAGTTTTTGCTATTTGACATGCCTGTAACTTTATATTATTTCAGGTCGAACTATACTATATACTGATAAATCGTGGGTAAGTACAGGGCATGCAATAAATAAAACTTGGACAGACAGTACTATTCAAAATAGTCGACAAGCTTTTATTCAAGGATTAAGTACTGGTTTGAAATCATCAACCGGGTAAAACTACATCAAACATGTAAAAAATATTGAAAAGAAAATGTGGATAGTAGATAATTTGCAATATGGCATTGAAGAATTTATTATTCATTTAACAGATTCGTCATCGCCTGAAGATCAAACTCATTCATCGACTGACTAACTAACTAGACTGAGTACAAAATTAATAGTTATAAAAAAGAATAAAAAACAAACGTATATTTTAAACTTTATAAATTGTATAGGTAATACCCCAATTCCTAAATAACTGCTCTAAATGTAAATTACGTTAATGTTGAATAATAATAAACACAATTTTGGGTTTTTCACTGATTCTTAAATAAAAAATTATATGGTTTTTAAAAATATTTTACTGTTTTCCCCAAATTCTGTTCGAAAAATTTTTGCGAGACAACGATTATAAATGCTTCAAGTCCCGCATATGCTGCATTGACCAGAAATTACGTTTTTTATAGCTCGTTTTTCGTATCTGATGTCACATACTTTGACCTGCATACACGTCATAACCTTGTATTGAATTCCCATAAGATGTGTATTACATTCGGAAGTTGAGATAGTCTATAGAATCATTATCTCTATATTGTCTTAAATAATTTTCAGTTAGTTTATTGAAGCATCAACATTTGATTGCAAGAGGTATGTTTGGTTATGTTCATAACGTTCATAAAATTTAAATTGGGTAGAAAAGTACAGAATTGAAGTAATTAATTTTGTACAATAATTAATATACATATATATTTACAAAGCAAATATCGGCGTGCTAACATAAAATAATTATCTAATTACATGTTAAACAGAAAAACTAATAAATTTATTCGAACCTATATACAATTTGCACAATATCTAAATGTTAAATAATAGACACAATATACATAGAATATCGCTTTTCACTTAAATGCCATACATCTAGTATTTTCTATTATGCAAAAATATTCACAGTGTCTTGTGGTTTCAAAAATCACGATACAATGTGCAGAATATAAGTACTGATAAAATGCACTAAAAACGTCCACTCTAACCTTTTCCCGGATGTCTAATGGTAAGCCACGTTGTGAATCCCATCACGTGGGTCGCATATTCAGCTGTGAATGGATAATAAAATGACAATGTGCGGAATGGACGGTAATGTAAACCTTACCGGATTTAACAGAAATATTCACATCAACAAGTTTTACCTTTATAACTGTTTTGAATTTCCAAAAACTACTAACTTTTTCACAATTCTTTCTTTTTGCTTCCACTAACTAACCAGAAATTTGCTATTAAAATGTACCTCAGTTGTGGGAGGAAAAATTATTCGGTAAGTTTTTACTTGTATTTTATATATACATACATCAGTACAAAGTGAGTTAATTTTTCCTATGTAATAACTGCGTTAAGTTCAAATTCCCTGGCGTGTTCTCTAAACTATTTCCACTTTAGACTTTCAACGACTCACGGTTTTCGCGAATTAACAAAAACTCGTAAATGACTGTTTGGTGTGCGATAAACTTATAATGATGGTATATATATCTACAACGGAGAGCAATTAGTAAAGTTACTCGTCTAAAATAACGCCAACTTTTGCTCGTTACTGTAATAAATGGTAATAGTTTTAATGTATGTATATTTTGAGCGATAACTTGAGAAATAATACTTTCTAATACTCGTCCAATGTATATATTTTAATAGATATTTAATATTTCACAGACAAGAGCGACAGAAGGTAATGCAGATAGGAGCGTATGATGATGTAACTTGTAATAACAATAATAATAAAATATATTTGTCCAGCAGAAAAGATTCCAGGACAAAATAAATAGGAAAGAAACGTAATTGTACAATGCAGAACCGTTCAATTATAACCGATAACCGTTGTAATTGAACGGTTATCTGTTATAATTGTAACGGGTAGCCGTTGAATTATAACCGATAATCGTTTAATTGCAACGGGTGGCTGTTCCAATATATCGGTCAGCCGATCTTTTATAAGAGATAACCATTTAATTGTAACGTGTAGCCGTTCTATTATAACAGATAACCGTTCAATTTGCAAAGGTTATCGGTTATAATTGAACGGCTACCCGTTGCAGTTGAACGGTTGAGATGTGCTCGGGCTCCCCTATCTCCCCCATCTCTCCTCCACTCCTCATGAAATCCAAGATGGCGGAAAAGTGAATTTAGACCCCCTGCGTAAATCTTATGGGATTTTGTTCCAGAACTCATAGCTATACTACTCTTATTTAATATTTTCCCAGTATAAGTTGCAAAACTAGGTAAGTGAACATAGACAATGTCGATGCAAAGACATATACGTTACATACACAAAAGCGCACATTTGTATTCTAACACAATGCAAATACATAATCCATGTAACATGAATGTTGTTTTCACCACCACCGCCAGCCACCAAGACGATAATGATAGACGTCACACCCTCAAACCCGTATGAAAAGCTTTTTCTGATTGACAAACATCCATTAATAATGACGATGACGAACATAACCCCGTCCGACTTGGCACCGTTACACAATGTTCCGTTAATTTATTTAGTACACATTGATTTGTGAACGATGTTTCTGAAATCACGTCGATTGAATTACACAGCAAATTGTAGATGTGATTTGATTCGTTGAAATGTTCTGAATTTATTTCGCGGAAAGGAAACCTTGATATTGATATGACAATTCATTTTGTTGTAATTAATAATTTCCTTCTTTCCAAATATAACCACACGACATAATATTAAGATCAGTCGTGCGATAAAATGAATAATACGGGAAAGAAATAGAAACAACAAGATGCAGTTCAAATACTAGCAAATCACTAGCCTAAGTCTTCAGTGAAGAGAAATAAAAATAAATGATGTACAATTTTGTATTCTACATTATGGCAAATGCCAGAAAAAAACATCTTATAAAATTAGTGTCATCCCAATCAACAACTAGTGCCACTCTTACGTCAAATAGACAGCAGAAAATTCAGAAGAATTTGGGGGGAAGATGTTTTACGAAAATTTCTGGTCGATACACATCACCAGCCATTTTATTGTATATTAGGTTATTGTTTACGGTGCACATCATTACATAAAATTGGCTCACAGAGTGTGTATTTCTGATTGTCAATAAATTGGAATAAAATAAAATAATACCAGAATGTAGAAGTAATTTTAAATTGTCATATCATTTAGATATCATAAGTAAGAATTTTCTAAAATTAGATATTTAGGTTAATTAGATTAAAGATTAAAATTACTATGGGGATATTTGGCGCAATTCTAGATAAATCAACTTATTTTCCTTTCCCAAACAATAAATTTTCATGACGTTATACCTTAGGCAGGCATTGGTACTGGTTTTGGCCCTTTTATTAGAAATGTCCTTGTTCGTCCAATTTATCTAAATTCTGTAATTACAATTTTTTTTTTGGTTTGATTGATGGATTTTAAGTCTATATTTAATAACAAAGTAAATTATATTAAAAATTCTATGGAAGGGTGGTGGCCGAAGGAAACCCTTAGGGTAAATCCTACTGAAGTGGCAATAATCCCGTTCTCAAAGAAGAGGAATCTAAATGGCCTAAAACCTTTTATGCTCTATAATGAAATAATGCAGGTGAAGCAGCAAACTAAATACCTAGGTATAACCCTAGATTCTAAACTCATCTGGAATACGCATTTGGAGAGAATGATAGACATATGTAAAATAGCATTCATGATGAGTCGCAGAACAATAGGAAAATTATGGGGATTTAAACCATGACACATTGGTTGTATACTGCAATGGTGAGACCGATGATAAACTATGGCTGGCTACAAATCAGAGGCAAACAACAGCCAAGCTCCTAGGAATTCATGGCATGCTTCTGTATTAACGGTGCAATAAGACGCACATCGGCTGCAACAATGGAGACTATGGTAAACCTACTCCCTCTTGATATTTATATCCGGGGGAGGCAAGAATGGGAGCATATATGCTAATGTGCAATGGTAGTTGGAAACCTGGGAATAACCTAGGACATACCAAAATAGCAATGGTTGTTGAAAATCCCGTGCTAGATATGAGCTGCGACTCAATGATTCCTAAGCTCTCCTGCAACAAACCCTTCGAAGTTATGACAGACTCGGAGGGATGGAGAAGTAAGGCTGAAACGAATATCGCCGCAGACTAGAACCTGACACACAGACGGTCGAAAAGAAGCACAGGTTCGGAGGCAGGGTATGCCGGGGCAGTCCGGTGCGAAGGCTATGCGTACCCCTGGGAGAGCACGCCTCCGTGCTTTAAACTGAAATCTGTGCAATACAAATCTGTGTTAGAAAGTGTCTGTAGCAGGGGCCACAAAACAAACTGCTCTTCATTCTCACGGACAGTCAAGCTGCCTTAGAGGCATTGGCATATTATTGGATATCTTCCAAGCTGGTATGACACTGTTTGCAAGACCTTCAAAACCTGGCAAGAAAGGGTTCCGAAATGACCTTCATTGGACGTGAGCCAGCTCTCGGGATCACAAAAACTGCTCCGCATGGTGTGGAAACCCTGGCACCATGTGGCAGAACAGAAATACCGCAGCCATCATAATATTTGGCAACTGACATACTGTCTCTTGGCAGAACGCAGATTAGGGTGATAACGTGTCTACTTACTGGACACGGCAACTTAAGGAACCATCTGCACAGAACGGATTTCTATAGAGAGGAACCTGTGTGCAGATTATGCAATGAAGAGGAGGAGACAGCCTCTCGGATTATGTTTGAATGATACGCATTAAGCCAAACCTTGTCAGGGGGTAGATCTCCTCTGATAATCAGAAAACAACCGAACGCAGAGTAACACAATCGGCAACAGAGGCCGTAGTGTTAAGCGATGTGAAAGGCCTCTCTGTCCATTAGATACTCAATCGATGATTAGTTCTTTAGAATTCGAGCAAATCTTAACCTTACAATAGTTCTATAGATCGAATTTAATTTAACATTCTCTGTCGTGTAATTTCCTAAGTGCTTGTTTCGATTTCCTATCAAACTTATTCAATATTTGGATTTGTTATTTTTATTGTTTGTCTAAATTCCTCCCAAAATGTATCCCCTCCCATGCATAGTTATGGGAAAATGATTCCGATAGCCCAATTGAAGAGTACATTGATTAGATAAGAATTTTTAAGAATCTTTCCAAAAGGAATTTTGTCTCCTAAAGCTTATGTAAAATGTATGGAAAATTGGCATCTACTAGTACCAATTACAATAATTAGCAGCATTTAATAATTTACAATTTATATAAGGGTAGAATAATGAAAAAAGAAGCTCTAGCTAAAACAACATATTATACCAGGGTGGATCTACAATTTGCAGTTAATTGTGTACGAGTCATTTCAGAGCCATCTATTATGCATGTTTATAATAACGAATACGAATACTTTTTTTGGAACGTGCATGTATACGAAGCTCACGTTTTGTCAGCAAATAAAATCTAACCTGGAATGGATACGTAAGAACCGTTTCTCTTTTGCGTGGCTTCTGTTTTCTCCAAAATTTGGACGTTTTTCTTCTTCTTTTTCTTTGTTTTCCCTATTACACAGAAATTTACACATCCATCTGAGTGTTGCTGTTAGGAGCTATACAAAAGTAGTGAGTAATAATCGATAGCTTGTTAAAATGTAGCTTTAGATAACCATTCGCGTAGTTTTCTGTTTGTAACGTAAGTTTAACTATCTATGGGATATATTGATTTAGGAGAGAAATATAGAACTAAATCTATTCATATATACATATGTTAATCACTTTTCTATTTGCATTAATCGGAAATTTAACTCCCAAAGTGAAATACTAATTACTAGATTTTGTTTAGAGATCATAATTGATAACAATAGGAATAAATAGAATAAAATCAAAGATATAAGTTGATTACTATTTTCTAGTAAGCTAAATTCTTTTGTACCTATATTTAATGTGAAATGGAAGTTAAAATTAGTATTTCAACTTTTCTAAATCCTACTAATATCTATATAAGCGTACCATTAAAATTCCAAAGCGATACATACTTTTGGACGTGGAATAGTTTCTTCCTATTTCAGCAAAAGACCGGATTATAGGCAGCACGTGCTTCTTCGTCTGGTGTTGGTGCCTGTGTTTCCTCAACAACGCATCCTTCACCTTATCCTTCTTCTCAATAGCTAGCGTACCGGCATTCACCATATTCTCGATGATAATATCGGAAATTTGATCCACCTGTGTGGCCTCCATATCCAGTATCACGGTTCCGTTTAATATCAAACTCCTCAATTCGAACAGGGAATGCAGGGAGAGGGTTGCGACGTGCGGTTTAGACCAACGGTTTCCGCCTTCCTCTACGTCCTCTTCGAACTTTATCCACCTGGCCGTTTCCTTCCATTCCATTTCTTCACCCTCACCGACGAGCTCTTCCATCTCGGAGAATATGGGATGGCTATCGTGCATGCCATCGTCGACATCTTCACCGAGGATGAACTGGACTCTTTGAGCGGGCGGAGTTACTATAACACAGAGCAGACAGTTAGGGATATTGTTGCGACAGAAATTAATGCTAGTCCTGGATTGGATAATGAATCTGTAAGATGAAAAGGTGTTGTAAATATTAGAGTCACACTCAAAATATGTACAGGAAAAGCTCCAATAAACGAACACTCACTGTTCCTCCTATTTGGTCCGTTTATGGGAAGTGTCCGCTTAAAGGATACGACTAAGGACTAATATAGTACATAAATATAAGTAGGTACATACTACGTATGTATGTATGATATACTATATATATTTGTAATATAAAAAAAGTGAAAAAGATCTAAAATGTTTATCTGACGGAAACTCGCCATATTTTGCTGAAGGAGACAATTTTCATAATAACTTTCCAGATTTTTAAATTGAAATGAAGTGAAATCATCCCTAGTAAATTTTTTCAACCTAGAAATATGATTTAGAGCTTCACCATATGAATTTATCGATTTTGAATTGCATGATGCTCCCGACATTTCTACATCTTTTTCTGAGTCGTTTGAACTGCCTTCTTCAAGTGAGCCTCCGCTTTCTACATCCAAATTCGAAAAGTTGTCAACTGCAATCTCTTCTTCTGTTGTTATATTATCGTCTAAGGTCATGAAATTCTCTACATTTTGGGGGTCTGTAGCTCCTAAAAATTTGGCATGTCTCAATAACTCAGCAGCTGCCGATAATGGCAAATCATCTTCAGGATCGCAATCAACTTGTACGCTACATTCACTTTTTTAAATCCAGCATTGCCATGCTGTTTTTATAAAGGACAAAGCCTCTAAGACATTGATAGACTTTGTAAGTTCAGATAAGCTGTGAACATTTTCCATTTTTGTTAAAATATATTTCAAAATCAAGTGTCGATAGTAAAATTTAAAAACCAACTTAGTGTCTATTAAGCAATACATTAGTGAATGCTTGGACAGGTAGGATCAGGTAGATGTAGTTTATACTGACTTATTCGCCGCTCTTGATACAATCACCAACTGAATATTTTTGGTATGAGTCGAATTTTTTGTAAACTTATTGCATCCTATCTCAGCAATAGATTGAATTATGTCCATTATAATGACTTTCGCTTTCTTGAGTGGCATAGTCAGTTAGCGACTGGCTCACTACGCTCGGAGTCGTAGGTTCGAACCCCGTGTACTGCTCCCAGAGTTAGGTTTTCCGTGGTTTTCCTAACTCGATTAGCGAATGCTGAGGGCCTAGATCTTAAGTCGCTCCACGTGCGCAGGCGTAATAATAATAACTTGTGGCCACCTTTGAGCTCTTGTAATTGGCTCACGCTGTTGGGAAGAGGTATGAATTATTATTATAATCTGAACTCTTTAGTCGATTGCTGTGTTTCCAACAAATTAAAAGTTAATGTTTCTAAATGTGGCTCAGTTTCTTATATTCGTAAATATATTCTTCTATCTATGTAGTACTTACGGATGTCATATCTAAAAGCAATACTTTCTGTGATCTTGCAATTCTCTTTGACAACCAACTTCGGTTTAATTTGCATATTGAAAAATTATGCTTATCTGTTTCGTAAAAGCTGGCATTTATTATGCGTGTTTCCAAACATTTCCAAGATTTAACGGTTTTAAAATCTTTGTTTTTTGCATTTCTCGTAAGCAGTTTGGAGTATGCGTCTGTTGTGTGGTCTCCACACTATCTAAGCCATTCGCTCTCGATTGAGCGCCCTCAACGAAAGTTTCTTAAATTTTTGTCATTCAAGATTGATGGAACTTATTCCCGTCGTGGTGTCGATTATGCAGGGCTGCTGTTGAAGCACAGTATGGATTCGCTTATTTTGCGGCGTGAAGTACATGGTGCGAGGTTTGTTTGGAGGTTTTTTCATGGCTTAATTGACTGCCCACTACTGCTGGCCCAACTACATTTAAATGTTCCTCGTCAATCATCGAGATTTGCAGCTTCTTTTGTCATCCCTACCTCAAGAACTAATTTATTACTTAACGCTCCTGTTTGTCGCATCAGTCGTAGTGTCTACATACACTTTGAAGATGTTTTTAAATAGCGAATCTAATATAAATATAATTACTTTAATGTCTACTTTCTTTTACTTTTTGAATATACTATATTTTTTGTTATGTACGTTTATAATATTACCTTTTGTTTATTATATATTGTACAAATGTATCTCTATGCAATGTATACATGTCAATATATATAATGGCTTGAACACCCCATGTGGGGTCACGCCGCCGAAGCTTTCTAGATCCTTTTTCCACTTGGGATGG
>JARFOC010000160.1:0-21310 GCA_031763485.1 Osmoderma eremita
AAAATATCACATTTAGAAATATTGGAGATTGGTCGCATTTTCAACATTAAACATTACGTTTTTCGTAGTTTTATTGCTAACATTAATTCCATTGTGAAATTCTATTTCTCATTTATTCATGGTTGGTCGGAATGCTGCATGGTACTTAGGCTTGCAAAGATGGTCGATCTTTGTTGCCAAAATTGCTATTCGAATTTCATCCCTATGGTGGGAGCTAACTGGAGCTAACGTACTCCTACTCTAATGGCAGGCTCATTTATAATTGGTGCTTGAGCGAGGCGCGGACACGTACTCGTGTAAGTACGGTCATAGTACGGTTCTCCGCCTACAGGGGTTGTGTTTTATAAAACGTCATCAAGCAAGCACGGAATTTTGGGGAATTTTAGTGAGGTTGTAGTAACTTTCTGTGGTTTCGCCTATAGGTTAGATTTTAGTTGTTGTTTGTGAGATTAGAATAGACACCCTGGAATTTACTGTTTACCGCTGTTTATTTACCTGTTAACCTATAATTTGTGGCATTTGCGCGTTCTGAATTTTGCGTTACCGTAGAATATATAAAATTCATTAAAGGTAAGTAATAAATAAGGTATGGAGAAATACATTACCTTTTACGGTAGAATATGGGATTTTTATTCTTATTGAAGAGAAACAGTTGAATGTATTTATTGCTTTTTACACAACGTGACGTTTCGGGAAGCTTTATGTATGCGTCTCCCTTCCTCAGACTTACAATGTTTAGTATACGTTTGATATGTTAAATTTTATTAACGTTTTTTTAAATACATTTTTTATAACTTTATAATGAAGTTTTAACAAATAACATTATTAGGAGTTGTAACATCAAACCAAACAATAATTTTAAAATGTATTTTAAATGTATATATTAACAAATTTGTACCTTTTATTCTTAATAATTGAGGTTCAATCAATTTAGTACAGTATAGAATTGAAAAAAAAAAATTAGAAAAAAAAAACGTTTTTAAAATTTAACATCAAATTTATACAAAAAATTGTAGGTCTGAGGCAGGGAAACGCATAAATAAAGCCTTCCGAAACGTCACATTGTGTAAAGAACAATAAACCAGTACATGCATCCAACTGTTTCTCTTCAATAAGAATAAAAATCCCATATTCTACCGTAAAAGGGTAATATTTCTCCATACACTATAAATATGACAGATGAACCGAGTTTACACCGTTCGCGAAAAAATGCTTCTGAGCGAGCTCGTAAAGGCGAATGGCATCGTAGAAAATAAGAAGTCGGACGGTGCTACACTGGCGGCGAAGTCGAGGGCCTGGGAGATCATAACAATCGCGTATAATGCCCAGCCGCTGGTACAAAGGCCACGAACTTCGGAACAACTCAGAAAACTATGGAATAATCTGAAACAAAGGTACAATTTCTTCGTAGAAAATGTAGTGGAACTACTGTGTAATTTATTTTAGAAAACGTAAGGAAAGCATGGCACAGCGTCGCAGCATTTTTGTAACTGGTGGTGGATCACTAGACACGTCTATGCCGAAGCCTGCGGTTGAAGAGGACCCAATAGATGTGAGCGCCTGTTGTCTTTGGAACGATACCACCATATCAAGAAACGGTACAATGTACAATCGTTTATTTAATATGGCAAACATTATTTTGTTGTTGTAGAAGAAGCTTTGGTCAAGAATACCACCGAGGATATTACTGTTGAGTTGCCGGTTGTAGGTGTGTATAATATATATATAATGTCAATACAATATATAATAGAACACTTACAATTATCTAGCTTTTAAGCAAGAGGAAAAGGATGAGATGTTGCTTCCTTCTTCAAGCATTACCGAAGACAACATTTTACCCGGTGGTAAGTAAGGTATACGCCTCTTTACTATTTTAAAATATAATACTGATATAGATGCAGTACAAGAGCCGAAATCTCCAGAGGCCTCTGCTGGTATATCTACAGAAAAACACGAACAGGTAAAGAAAATCTGTGCAACCGACCAGCAACAAGAGCTTTACGATTTAAAAATTAAGATTTGCGAAGAAGAGCTGCTGAGGGTCACTGAAGAAAGGAAGCTCATCACCCTGAGAGCCCAACTGGAAGTGGAGGCAGCTAGAAAGAACCTGCAGAGGGCCACTGATGAGGCAGAGCTGGCTGCCTTAAAATTAGAAGAATTTAAGAAAAATTGTAAGTATTGTACGTTTCTATCTAGTAAAGCGAATTTATCATTACCATCTAGTACAACAAAATGACAGAGAGTGAACCTGGCGTTAGAGTTCCCAGATAGAAAATTGCGGCATCCCTAGACTTTCTCCAAAATTCCCCCTAGAAATCCCCAAATGACGTATTTCTGAATTTAGGTGGCATTATGTACTGGCTGACAATATTTGTTTAAGAACAAAAGAGCAAAGAAAGAACTTCACCTTTTTCGGGTGTCTACCCATAGAAACCGTGTGTATACTGAATTATATCCGCTTTTAGCTTCTTTTAGGTTAGGATCGTCAGGATCCTAACCTAAAAAAAGTCATTTTAGCTAATACAAGGCTAATAGATTCTTACTAATAGGAAAATTATAACATGTATTTTTCATTAACAACTCTTCAGTGTGCATACATAACTCCACTTGAAATTTCAGTTGACAATTCATTGCAAATTTTTGTTTTATTTAAATTAGCTTGAGAAAAGACTCTTTCAGCTGTTGCACTGGCATGGAGTGATCAGAGAAGATGAAAAACGAAAGTATTTGCTTTTACAAATGTTGTGTACTGTGCCTACGTACTTATATACCTTAATTTTAAAATTTTTCTTTCTAGCGAAAAGGTTAAATATTAAAGTTATTAGACGCGTACACGCTTTCACTTAACTACAAAGTTGTCAATGGGATAATCACAAAGCAACAACAACTGAAACCAATTATGCATTCGTACATAAATCAGAAAATCCCTTATTACTTGGATAACCGCAGTGATGCTTTTAAATATTCGGGGATTTACACCGCTGTCGGGCTGTGTTTGAGGTTCGAGTACTAAATTTCTCGAGAATTTTATAGCATCTATTGGCTGTTAAAGGGTGCTGGTTGTATACAAATATTGTAGACAAATATGTAGTGACTGGAACAAATATAACAAATACCACAAGATAGAAAGAAAAACGTCGATATATCCAGATTTTTCGACAAAGAAACAATCGAATTGGTTTGGTTAAAGTGAAACAAATCAAAGGGGGTTACTATATAGAAGTTAGACACTAGTGTGATCGGTGCAAAGAGACTTCATTCCAAATATGCCTTGGAGAAACATGTCGCGATGGACGGAATTGCTGAATCATGATTTGCAGTCACTAATAAAAAGAAGAGGTGGATTAATTGGTGATGAATAATAAGCTTGTGAAACTAAAGAAGGAAGAATAATATTTTAATTTGTTGATGGTCTTTACGTGTTAGCTATTCATATAAGTACCTAATCTTAAATTATTTTTTGTATACAGCCTGTCTTAAATAAAGTTTCTAGTTTTTTGAATGCATTTTGTGACACTTGTTATTTTAAATGTATAATAAATAATTTTACATTACTCTGCGTTTATAAAGATATCCCCTTCTAAAAATAAATATTCAATACCTGTTGCGCGGAAAATGATAAGATTAGACTAACGTTCTTAAAGCTTTATTTTCACACACTCATATAAATTTGCCGGTCTCTCTTTTACTGTATTCGAACATGGACAGAGATAAGGCATAGTAGAAAATGGCAACTTAATAACGTGAAATCGCAATTGTGTTTTATGCCTTCTAACATAAGGAAGTAAATTAAAATCCATTATGCGGAATTTTTAAATCACTATATTTCCTGGTTATTTTTTACTACTACATTCTATATAATTATTAACACAATTAGTTACACAACACTTTATGGGAGGCATTGCCATTAGAGAAATATAATTAATTGACAATAAACGTATGCAACGCTGAAACAATTTTCAACGAATTTCGTTTTGAATTTGAAATCCACATAAAATCCGTGCACTTTATGTGCTAATCACTAACCGCTTATTACTGCAATCCTACTACACTGCGAACATCGAATTGTAAATTTCAAGCTGTCAAAATATGACATTGTAGCACTGCGAACGCAAGGCAATTAGTGCGCATGCGTCGTTCAATTTCGGATAGTTTCTGACTGCGCTGCGAACAAAGCTAACAACTGTACTATATTAATCACTACACTAACTAATTGTAACAATAACACAAGAAAAATCTAGAACGAAATTGACCAAACCAAACAAGCGCAAGCAGCTGAAAGCATTTGACAAGCATCAACAATAAAATGGCTTCCCGTGTTACCGTTTGTACCGGAAGTACACTAACTACAGCGCCGCCTACCACATGGAAGTAAATTAGAACTTGTATCACTCCACTTATAATTTACTTCGCCCCTCGTGAACATGGACTCTGTTATTTGTGGTTAATTTGTGTTATTTGACGGTTAAGGTACTCGAAAAGGATGGGCGGTGGGGTGATATGACGCCGGAACCCTGCTGGTTGAGATAAACTGAACAATACCTAAATACCTATGATGTAAACCAGGGGTTACTCGACCAATAGAGGGCTCTGAATGCCAAATTCTATAACTGCATAGAGTATTTAAAGTTTATATTGCAATTCCTTTAGTTGTTAGTAATTCTTTTGGTTTTTACTTATTGTTTAATCATTATCGTTATTTTTATTATTATTGTGTATTTCGTCTGTAAATATTGACGTGTCGGCCCTCACCGGTAGAGATGCCTTTTATTTGTAGGCAAATAATTAAAATAAAATTCTATTATAAAGGTAAAATTATTTATTTTTACATTTTTCTTTTGATATACAACGTCTCTATACAAGAATTTTAATTTCTTAAATTAATAAAGAAAGTAGGTTTATCACAATGTTTACAAAATGATACCATTCTCTTTGAACTGCTTTAATAAAAACTAGAAGTACATAATTGAAATATTATCGAAAGTATCCTTTACTTTTGTCTATGAGAAAATAAATAAAATTTTTATGGTTAATGTGAGAGAGATATCGAGGGCATACATATGCAATTTTCTTTAAAATTTATATAGATGACACTTAATTGAGATTTGGTTGAAATTATGTATCTGTGACGACAAAAGTATCTTCCTGTAGGTGAATATATTTACATACACAGTTATAAATTATTTTTTTACATTTGTAGTGGTTGATGTAAACAGGATAGTCTACAACACGGGCTCCTAAATATAATATAGGCTTTCAGTCTAATCGGCCTTGCGTATGTTTAGTTCAAGGTATTATTTTTGTTTGTTACGATTCTTTTTGTATGTGACCAGTAATACACGTCAGTTGTGTTTAAATTCCGTTCAATGGTTTTATATGGACACCTGGAGCCACTGTATCGCAGGAAAATTGTTGGCTGGCAGGGCCGGATAGACTGCAAGTGTATCATTTATATAAGAGGTGATCCTCGGAACAACAAAACATTATTGTAAAGTACTGATTTTATTGACGTAAAAAATGACACTATATAGCAAATAGGTGTTTAATTTACTTAGATGCATAAATTTTTAATTTGGCCTGCAATATATTTCGTTTTATTGTGACACGGTGTTTTTTCTTGGACAATCGAAAACTTGTAAGAATAAGTGGTTTCTCTTTATGTTGAAACTTGGTTATAACTTCGGTTTCAATTACAAATAATCTTTAAAAGATACGACTGATTCATTTGTTGACGAAAATTACAACAAAATACCGAGAAAGTCCGAATAACATGTTAATGTTAACAATCTGTATGCTGACATATCTGATTTAACCTATAAGCGTTACCAACAAATATTTCTACAAACTTTTGATTAGAAAGTACAGCAACTCTCCCACATTTACTAGATATATTTGAAAAAAATATCTATTCTTTTTTTGCAATCATTCAAACGAGGCAAGATCAATTTAAATTCAATTACATATATTTTACATGTAATTCCTTCTTTATCGCGATCCATACTGAAAATAGTTCATATAAATTGCTTAGTACCAACATCTAAACCCAAATAAAATTGACACCCTAAATAGAAGTAGATCGTTCTATTTATTTCAAATCATTCCTTTTTAAATCTACCTGATTGTACAGTATTGGCACAATATTACCTAACTTATCATTGTTGAGATACATAATCAAAAAAGGTATTTCTACTACGTGTTTACTTTCTGAATATAATAGTTATAAAATGTGTAAATATAGGAATTTATATTATTTATCATCCCCAAAATTTGGTGTCTTTTTTTAAATCCTTCGTTGTTTAAGGATTAATTTACCTATTGTATTTAAAATAAACCCTAAAGTTATATAATTATCATCAATGTGAATTGAGTGAAATTAGTTATGAAGAAAGGTGTGTTGCTAACTTCAATAGACGAGAATTGAAAAGTACAATTCCATATTTCTATTATAGTTTAAGTCGTTTGAAAGGTAATTAGGTGTATAATTTTTGATAGTTATGGTTACGTAGTAAAAATTATCTTCATTAGAATACATATTTTATGTATTTAATTCACCATCACTAATAATTTCGAAGTTTCAAGGGTAAAGTATGAATAATAATTCCTCTTGGGCTCTTTTTGATATAAACTAAGTATGTATAATAAGTATTATTAAGAATTATTAATAATATTAGAGTGTTATTACTTTTTTTAAAGTGGGGAGATTTGTCAACAATACACTGTTACTATTTCATTGCTCTTAAATTTTAACTTAATTTCTTAAGTGATATGTTTATAGGTTAGTTTTAAACAACATGCATATATAAAGATATGTAAATATGTACGCATATTACTGCCTACATACGATTATTACAGTTGAACTGAGTGAGATCACTACATTTTTGTTTATAAAAATGAGACCTCGTAAACGCTAATATTTGGTATAACCATAGTACAAATGCCGTGGGATCAATTGAATTTTATAATTGAAGTAGGTTTTGTGTTTTGCCACAAACACTGTTTAATTAATAATGTTGTTCACAAACTGACAAATAATAATTTTAGGTTATGTGGCATTAAAATGCTTTGTTAAAGTCCTTGATTTTGATGAAGGAAACAACCAATTTCAAAGAATGGTTTTTAAAATAACTTTCAGTAAGGAAAGTTTTGTGTTCCAAATTAAGTATTTTAGAATCTTACAAATGTGACAGTTATTATAATTTGATGGGACACTGTATTTGCAGTTATAAAAATATGTGATCGGGTTAGACACAATACGTAGGCACTTTCGTGACGTTAAAGAGTAAACAGTATGGCCAACTGCTTCCACAATAATCAAGCTGAAACAGTGTCACCACATGTACGCAAATAACCAAAACTATTATATTCTTGCGTGACTCAATGCCGGGGACGGTTGTAATATGGTGAAAATACAATAGTTAATCACGTAAACGATCGCAAATTAGTTTTCTCGCACATATGACTCAAATGCCTCATCCCTCACCTAATGTAGCCGATATAATGAATATTTATTAATGCAACCATTAATTCAGATACATTGCCGGCATAAATGCGTACGTAATCGGCTATGCAAGCTTACTTTTTGATCTAATGCACTGTTTTCAAGGATAAATAGGAATTCATATACGGAATGTTCTAGTTAGGAGCACCCAATGTGATTGCGTTTCTTTGCGATTTATTGAACATTTAATTTTACAATTTACGTGCTACCATGATATAAATAATTAAAATACTCATCTTTTATTATGTATATGATTCTTTGAGGTTATATTAATGCATGGCCTCTATAAAGCGCTTCTGATTTCAATTTTAGTTGTCATTTTTATAAACAAAAATGTAATAAGGTCTTATTTTATTTGGTGAAACTGTATATAAAACGTAGATTTTCAGAACCATCCTTCCAAAACTCCCCAACTTTATATCAGTTTTGGCTGCTAAGCTTGTGTGCAGAATGTTTATTCCTCTGTTTCGAACCACACTGTTACCGCTGCTAGCACGTAGAATATTCCTTGCTCATTTTGGTGTACGTATAGAAGTGTTTCACCCTCTTCTGTCGCTGGTGTAATCATCTGACTCTACCTGAAGGTGACCTTAGGTGCGACGGTATATAGCCTGTACGACAGTCTATGTCCCTGCGGCCTGCGCCCGATGTCCCATGCCTGCTGCGCCTGCTCCATCTATCTCGCACGAAAAGAATTAAACGTGACATTTCAAATTGCTACATTATAGCGATCTGTTTTACCGACGTCGTTTTGTTTAGTGACATTTTTAAAATCATCCTTGTTATTAGTATAGATATGTACCGTGAATGATTTTCAGCATGGTTAAAACATAACCATACTTATAGTTTAGTATTTAAAAGTTGATAGAAAAACATTTATTTATTGAGCAGCTAACGTGAATTCCGTACAAATGTGACTGATTGTCTCTCATCTAAGCATAATACCATCGCATATACGGTGAAAGTTAAACATAACCTCTAATAATTCCAATTACCGCAACTAACCGGTTTTTTTATTTTGGTAACTGTAACTGCAACCGAAAGTTTCACCATTTTCAGTTACCGTATTCCGCGAATCACAATTTTTCGGATTCTGGTTTCTTGTTTCGAGACCGATTCTCGGAACAAGAAACCAAAAGTCACCGTAAGCATGGTTGCTGCGGTTTGTGAATCAGACAAAATCAACTTTTTTTCGATTCTTCCGACTGAGTGATTTACTCAGATATTCCGCCCGGGGAGATATCCGTACTTACAATAAAGTATTCTCATTTTCATTTCTAAGAACTAGTCAGACACATGCATTTCAATATTAATTTCAGTATTATTACAACAAATTTCTACAAGAAACAAAACAAACATCACTAATACCTAAAGCTCGTAAAATATAGGATACGACAAAACACGACCAGGGTGACTAGAAACCATTACATTTGGATAATAATTATCATTTAAATAATAAAATAGCAACTGGTGCATATACAAGGTTCGTTTAGTATTGCGTTACAAGCGAGTACTGTCAATGTCAAACTCAACGTCACGCTACTTGTATATACACAGTTTTGGTTCAAGAGAAAATATGGACACTCACAGGTGGACAGTCGTCTCAGTGCCGTCAAGGATTCACCCAAGAACATGGACGGTCTCCTCGCGTGTAGAAAGGTGTTCTATTGGCGGTTGTGGGAACAGTAGGAGAGAAACAGATACCGGGGCGCGGTTGTCACAGAATCACACCAAAAGAAAAACAAAGAAAAAGAACAGAGCAGGGCGGTTATAAGAACACATGTAAAAAACAGTAAGAGCAGCAAAGAATGTGCAAATATAAACTTAATAGAGACTCGCACGATGCACAAAGGGAAAATGGAAAAAAAAGCACCGAAGAGATCGTGTGTTTACCCAGCTGTCATAGTGCCATAATCGTAGTTGTGCCGATTCGGGTATAGTGATAAGTTGTTTGGAGTTACCGTAATTTCTTTTCTGTTTAACACTGACCTGCGTAAGTGTTTGTGTTTGTAAAGATTATCATTTTTCGTGTTGTATTATTATATACTCTAAAACGCATACATTAGGCGTACGTTAAAAAGGTGCGGTTTAATTGGGTTGGTCGTAATTCCGTTTGTGGGTTTTGTTTGTTTCTGTTTGTTGGGTTGTTCGGTATTTTATTTGGGGGTGGGAATTTTGCCGTCTTTCAAATTAGAAGTTGCGAACGTCGGTCGTTCAACCGAAAGACGAGTCGCCACTGCGAATGATTTTAATTCAGCGAAATTCCGCCCGTCTGCGACAAGTATATCTACGTTAAGTATACATGATGCTACCAGATCATAGATGGCGCCGTATTGTATATGGGGTTTTTTAATATTTTATTTTCTATAGTTTAATTTAAATGGTAAGTGCCTTAATTGTTATTTCATATACCAAGTTTGCATGTATAATGTAATCATTTTAGTAATTCTGAAGAAGACAATATACATATTGCTGAAACGTTAAAGAATGCAAGTTTAATTATTCATCCTACATTAAACCACTAATTTCGCATACTAAATTGAGAATGGAATACATGCCTGCCCCCAACAGCGTGAACCAATTACAGGGGGCCAATGTCTACAGGTTATTATTATTACGTCTGCGCTCGTGGAGCGACTTACCCTCTAGGTCCTCAGCATTTGTCAAAAGAGTAAGGAAAACCACTGAAAACTTCAATTGTAAGAGCGGTTCGAATTCGGGATCCCGTAGTATCAAATCAATTGAATTGATAATTTAAGTGCGGGAAACGCAACAGTTCCTACGCGGGGGGAGGGGTAGGAGCAGCATCCCTTAACCAATCAATTCTCGATCCCGCGCGTCGCGTATTGCCATTCGCTTAAATGCGACCGCGCGACTCGGTGGACCAATTACGTCGGAAGACGCCGAAATTTAATCATAGAGATTCGTAGAAAAGGGGACGCTCGCACGCGTGATAATGCAATTAGTTTCGAGTGCATATAAACTATAAATTCTCGATCCCGCGCGTCGCGTATTGCCATTCGCTTAAATGCGACCGCGCGATTCGGTGGACCAATTACGTCGGAAGACGTCGAAATTTAATCATAGAGATTCGTAGAAAAGGGGACGCTCGCACGCGTGATAATGCAATTAGCTTCGAGTCCATATAAACTAAGAAGGCCGCGCTCTCGCGCTAATACGAGAGTCCCCGCAACCACAGTTGCTGCTTAAAATTATTAAACAACGGGTCGATTTATGTTAAGATGTAGGCCAGTGCAATGATAGAACTCTTGCAAACAACTTATCATTAATTCTATGCGACATTATTGCTAAAGCATGTACAGAAATTAAAAGCTTTGCTAAAAATAAACAATTTATATTTTTTCGTCTTTATACGGCAACCAATATTAGGTATATACTTCACGTTCTTTTAATGGCCCATTCAAAGCTACCAGAGGGAGGTATTTGATGGGGATTGCAGAATAAAAACAGACAGGAAGGATTATAATCACCCAAAATAAAACCTACCTTGTTATGTGTAAAAGAATTGTGCTCAATACAGTTGCTCGCAGGCGTTGCAATACGGTGTAGTTCGGCTGTGTATCATACACTAATATTCTAAAGTAATAATTGGAAGGGTTGGTACTTTCGCTTTTATGTACAAAAATAATACTTGGAAGATGGAAATGCCGTGTAAAATAATAAACTAAAGAAGAGGGAAGTCAAAAAACTACATTTTTTTTCGTATAAGGTAGACTTCTGTTTCGCTCATGTAAAATTACATCTTTACTTGTATTACAATTTATTGTCGGTTTCTGTAATTTTCCTTTCTACTTTGTGTTTTTTCAATCTCACGTTTGCTAACGGAAAAGGTACGAATATATCATCCAACGGTCACCGATTCACGAATAGTATAGGTTATGGTTCACAACGGTATTAAAGTCAAGTCTACGATTACAACGAATTTCTCTTTATTACTTGCTTTACCTTGGGGGGAATTTCGGATAAATATATTATTTAATATACACACACAGTAACGTCAACTATCTACCGGATCTTGTACATCATCAATAGCACAACGCAGCAAACTACGCATACATACATTAATTCACGCTTTTTGCCCCTATGCGGGGTTGGCATACTATAAAAAAGTAAAAGAGAAACAACTGGTTACTATAAAACGGAAAAACGAAAAAAAAGTAGAATACGTACAAAGGACTACACAAAAACGGATATCTTCGAAGTATATTTTAACAGGTAGTACGTCAACAGTAATAGGTTTATGTTTGGATTGTATTTATACGTTTTAGGACACGATTAACGCACTGTAATACAGATAACAATCACTCCGAATAGTCTTGAAATGATACATGTCAACACACAGTGTAGCTAACCTATAATAGTCATTGGATTGGCAGTACTGAAATTTCTATATTTGACAATAACACTATTTTAGTTTTTTTAAGGTTAACGTAAATAAATAAAGTTTACCGTATACTTTATTTATTTAATTACTAGCAATGATATTACAATTTTTAGTATATAGAGTTATTGTTGATAGTGTTAATGAGAACTGTCAACTTTGCTGATTGTTATCTTTACTACATTAAAATATCTAGTCATAATGCAATTTTACAGATACCTCTAATAGGGATATGATTATTACATCTTTTTCCATTTAAACAGTGTTGCTTTTATGGAATATACAACATAATTGCCTACTAAAACGTCTCAAATAATAGATATTGTAAGATTTAAGTCATAACCAACTTAATTCTATTAATTTTGGCTTCTTTAACTAAAATGGTGTCAAATAAAGTAACTAATGTTACTACGAGCAAAAGTTTCTATTTATTCAGACAACGAGTATTATTTCTGCAATAAGTGTATACGTTATTGAGTGTAAATGTCTTTAAAGGTGAGTGTAGCTCCCACGAAAAAGAAAACAAGAGAAAATTAAATGCACCTCTCCTAATAGAGATTTGATTTTTGGAATCAAATACGTTCTAATTCATTGACCGTTTTAGAGATTCGTCAAAGGACAAAATAAACACAAAATAAAAACCGTATAATAAATAGAGAAATATAGCGTGCAAGAACATATACATGTACAACAACACGTAAAAATCGTCCTAGAACATTCGCTTACCTCGCACTGTGACTCAACATGATGATATTTCTGTAACAACGGATAAAGAAAGGATGAAACGGGAGAAAAACTGACTGATCCGGTCAGGTTTGTGTCGATCTGATCGTTATACCGCTTCAAGTATAAAAAAAATGCAACTAACCTAGTTTCAAAAATGGCGTCTGCAACTGACAAATGTCAAATTCAAACAGCGATATAACGTCCATGTATTAGCTAATTTTAGTGTATAAATATGTAATTATTTAATACGTCTAGATAACAATAAAGTTCTATATAACTATTTTTATTTCTACTTGTGTGAATGTCAAATTTGGTAGATTCGAATATTGGAAGCTTCGCATGCTGCACAAACTTTATATTAGATCATTTCAATATCGAACATAAAGCTGACTAAAATATTTTATTAACTACATACAACTATTTATATAATATAAATATTATTTAACTATTAGCAGATAATATATTTGCTATAGAAGAAAAAGTGTTCAAGTATGTTCTTAGATACGAACGGGGTGTCGGCAGATGGCGCTATTTCAACATTTGTGACCGTTGTGAAATTGTACTGAATGCGTTTAAAGTTGTGCTTTAGTATTTTGCGGTTAATAAAAAAATTGTAGGAAATAATAGCTTAGAATAATTAGCTAAAAAAGTGGCTGTTTTAATACTGCAGTGTTTAATGTATTCTTGTTTTTATACTGGTGTTTGAGTTAATATCTTGCTCGCCTTGTTCGTGAATATCAAACGAAATATTTGTTTTTTTTTTCTGTTTTCACCGTTTGAATTAAACAAATGATACTAATTTGCTAACTCTAACCAATTTCATAACTACAATAATAACGAAGCCAACCGTTTATTAAACGGTCACCCGTTGAGAGTTGAGGTTATGTCACAAAGTATAAAAACGTGGGTGGGACTACGTTAGATATTCTAAAGTGTCGATCTTGTTGCGTGTCTATTCTTTTAATACTTTTGTCAGTGTTACCGTTAATATGAATTTATACAATTCATTTAGTGTAGTATCAAACAACAATTCGTTTATTAAGAGGTAACATACATGGCATATAGGTTGTATTTGTGACGTTTGCGCTACAATCCTATATCACTAAAACGTTTGTTTCACTTTGGTTAAGTAATTTTGAATGGTGGGGATGTAGACTCTGTATTATCGTAGGGTAACAATCGGTTAGTCGCAAAAAAATGTTTTTAACTTTGGACATTTATCTAACAATTACTTCGTAATATTTTTTTAAACTGAATAACAAGCAAGATACTATAAGGATTGATCTGTTGTTTTTTTTTTGATGTATGTACTTATTACATTGGAGTAAACTTAAAAAAAAAGATTGTGATGGATAAGCAAAATAATTCCTTCTGACTAAAATACAATATATTCAACTCAACAATTTAGAAATTTCAAATCCATTTATATAATCACTTTGAAGAGTAGGTATAACGTATTGAATATATTGTAAACAAACGAAAAATGAACAAAAAATCGGCTGCTCTAAATAGCGAAATATGGAAAACGAGCTCTATTTTCTGATCATCTCTGATTATTTCTGAAATATCTGTTGTCTCTTTTCAAACAAACCTTGCCTTTGAAGACGCGACTGGATTTTCTGGAAAATTAAAATGCTAATCAAGCTTCCCTACTTCTCATATAACAAGATTAAAGTATTGAATAAAAAAAAAATTACGACTTTATATACAGCTGTCATTGCAGATCATTTTCAACGCAAAATATTCGCATTTAGGTTGAAACATCTGTGTATAAAATCGGTATATAGGTGTAGATTCAAAATTTAAAAGTCGAAAAACCAAAAAGAAATATGAAGGGAAACCCAGTAAAATACACACACGTCACCGGTGTATCGAAGATAAACACCAACTATGATATTTGTATATATTAAAATACCTTTGGAAAGGTAAAAAAAAGAAATTGTATCCACATATATAAAAGTACGTTTAAAAAAACCACAAAATACCAGGGGAAAATATTCGAGTGGTTAGCGGACCCCGTATTGGGTGAACTCACCTTAAGAGGCGCGTGATGTAATCGGGCCAATTATCCGGGAACATAACCAAGAAAAATCCCACGGCGATGAGGATCATCCCAGCCAATTTCATTCCCTCGAACTGGGCGCCGTACAACACAACATCTAGTGCTGAAAATTTATCTTCTGTATATGTTTTCTTGTTGTAAAATAAGAATAACTTATTTTGCTGGGAATATATTTTATTTGTGGGTTGGTTATATTGGTTTTTCGTTGTCATAATGCTTTTACAACTCAAATTTTGGTGTGATTAATACATACATGCATTACATTATTATCATAAATGATTATTAGAACTTTGTAATTTAACAAATAAACGTCAAATACATCTTTTACGTATGGTTACATTTATAAGTTGCTTGATATTTTTGATTTTATTACTATGGCAACCGGTTTTGTTAATGTTATGTAAAAGTCAGTAATATAATGCGAATTCGATTAAAATGTACAAAAATGCTGTAAATAACACACAACAGAATGACAAACAATAAAAATGACAGCTAAAAATGTCCCTGAAAATGTGTTTTGCAGGTTCTTTTGCTGGTCAAACCACGCAAATGCTTAACTTTAGCATTTATATTTTTAAATTTCGCGCTATAGAAAGTGGCGAGAAGTAAGTAGAGAAGTGAATTATCTATGGAAGTTGCTAGATGGCGGTGTACGGAGTTGTCAGGAACGGAGAAATATATATTTTTTTAGTATTAACAGTTGTATTTATTCCACAAAAGAAGATTCATCCATACGATACTACAAGCTCTTTTTTTTGTAGGACGAAGATCATATGTTTTGTGTCGTTGACGCGTCCCCAAATATTTATTATTATTATTTTCATAGGTTGTAACGCGTTTCAGTCTTGTGATAGCGTACAGAATCTAATAAAATATAAAAGGAATCTGTTTGCTAATTTATTAATGTGTTTGGGGTAAAGGGGAAACAACTTTAATTTTCAGGACTCGCGCTGCATTTGTTTGATCTACGCTCTTTATGGCTAGTAGAATATTGTGCGATTTATAGATATTGACCTTCAGCTTATTTTTAGCAAACATATATGTATATGATACTGATGATCCAGCGGTTTTCCTATTGGTTAAAAATTGAAATATTTCGTCTAAGTTAGCGTTGGTGATGACGCGAATCAATCTGACAACAGACTGGAGTTCCGCAGAACTAATTGGGTTATTTTATATATTACAAACCGATAACATAACCTATTATTGTAGCTTGATAGTTGTATTTTCATTTATTTTAACAGTATTATTTATCCTTAATTTTTTATTTCCTTATATCCGAAATCACCTGCATATAATATTTATCAGTGATCATCATCGTTTAAACAAAAGACGGCGTTGTTCTATAATACTAAACATCTTGCATACAAATTATAAAAGTCAAATAATGACAGCTACGATATAACAGCGTAACAACAGCCGTCTAGATAAAAATTAAATATCACATTTTGTGGTTAGGTGCTAGTGGTAAACAGAGTTTAGGGCCACCAGTTATACCAATCTATAAATAGTGGAGATAATCGACCGTCGTTTGGTTATTACTAACTTTTTTAATAAAAATTGGAAACAAATAAAATATTACCTGCGGAAACCGGAACAGCAGTTATTAACCCCAAAGTGATGAATAGATCGTACGTTAGTGCAACACTGAAGTTACCCAACAGATTAGCAACTGTAACCAAGCACAAAAAGTTAAATTGAATAGAAAAAGATATCTTCCAAACAAAATAAAAGTTTATATCGGGGCGTAATATTGGTTAATTTGTAATGAGTATTGAAACAGCATTGTATAATACGTGTTTATCTTTAATTAAAACACATGTAGACTTATAAAGTTAAGAGCAAGATAAAGTATATGAAAAATTATCGCGCCGAAAACCATATTACGTCTACGTTTTTTGCCCGCTACTTCACTTGACGTCTGTCAGAAAACAATCATACCACCCTCACGTCATGAAGATTTAGATAGTTGCATTTAATTTCGTCTTATGACTCATAGGTGGCGCGTCATGTACATAATTCTTGAAAACCTTAATAAACAAATTTTCTTGATACGTAATACAACTCACCCAGAGATAAGGCGCTAGCTGCCAGCAATGCTGGCCACGGTAGTCTTTCCCAATGTAACGTTTCCACTCCAGTTAAGAACAGCGCAAGACACAACGGCCACAACAACGCCGCGTTCAGCATCCCAATCAGAGAGAAAAACAACGCCACCTGACCGTATGTAGCGTCACCAATGATCTTTTTAAATAGCACCTTGTAGACAGCCGACGCTGCTGCGGCGGATGCTGCCAAAACGACACCTCCCAACGTTGGACTGCCAGTAATGCCGTCCATATAGGCCAGCAAAGCGACTCCGGTATCACATAGTATCACAGCCATTATCTGAAATAAACGTAAATGGAGTTAAAACCCGTTTCTTCATTTTATGATCTCCGGGTTTTAATTGGACAAAAAGGAAATTGTGAATTGTTTAAAACGTACCCTAACTCCGACAAATTGCTCGTGTAATATGACCCAGGAGAGGAGATAGACGCTCGAGACGTTAGTGGCGAAGAGGGCCATAACGTCGGTAGCCAATAGGATCCGTAGGGATCTTATGTACATGTAATTGGTGCCAACCCACAGTATACAAAAGAAACTGCACCTGCTCAAGAAGCGAACTGCAATGGAAGATTTTAGAATGCGTTCATATCGTGCGAAAGAGCGAATAACACTATAAAAATTGAGATAATAATTTACGTGGATTTTCTAGTGCTTATTTTTATACCATTACGTCAATTGAGGACCTCGCTGCAAAAAGAGGATAACCCCATAAACGGATTTTTTGAGCTTTATAAACGAAAATCAATAAAAACTCTTAATGTTGTAAGAACCAGTTATCTTACAGCATTATGATATCAATCGAAATTCTGCCAATATCCAGCACGTATACGTTCAAATTGAAAGTATATAAATATATTTAAAAATAGGTAAATATACTTTTGGAATCACACAACACATCTGATTGTGTAGCAACAGACACTCTCACGCACAGACAGCTGTTCCGGGCTACTACGGCATCATCAGTGTACGACGCGGAATGCCTGCCGCTTTCTCAGTACGCCGCGCCGTATATATATATATATATATATATATATATATATACGTATATATATATTTTATATATACGTATAATTATATATATACATGTATATCATGTATATATATGTATCACAGCTCATCAGCGCACCTATGATGAGAAGGAGGTAGCAACTATCGCGCAAGATGAGCTGTGATACAGCGAAATGTCGGCATCCGCACATAGATGGCTGGTGGTAGCAATGTTAATTTTCAATTTTAATACATTAGCGGTTTTTCCGATGTCGTTACACGACGATAGACGCGTCTGCTATGCTGCGAAAATTCGAGCAAAAATTGTTGTTCGTTTTCGTAGTATTAAAAATAGCGAAATAGGGTCACACGTTGCGCTGAGAGATTAAACTGAAAGGTTTGTCTCTCACTTGTATAATTACTAGTTTATATATATATATATATATATATATATATATATATATACACTTTACTTTATATATATACTTTACAATAGATATTAACAGTGAAAAATTAGAGGCGACATCTAGCGCAAAGCGGAGCACATTCATAGCGATGATTTCACGAGCGACACAGTCGTACACTGATGAGGCTTGGGAAGTCCGAAACAGCTGTCTGTGCGTGAGGGTGTCTGTTGCTACACAATCAGATGTGTTGTGTGATTCCAAAAGTATATTGAACTATTTTTAAATATATTTTTATATACCTTCAATTTGAACGTACATGCCGGATATTGACAGAAATCGTTTTCGCTTGGTATTTAAAGCTGTGCATAACCAACTGTGTTGTGTGATCCAAAAGCATTATGTGCGTATATATTTACATTTTTCATTAATGTTTATATGTATATGCATATAATATCAAGGTTATATTACCTTCTTGCCAGAGAGTATTGGCACAAGTAAGTTTCAGAATTGTATTTTGTCATTCTATAATAGTTTTTTTTTAATTTATTAACCGTAAAAAATCGTGGCGCTTTTATCTACTTATATTCCCTTTTCTTCCATATTTTTTTGGCGCACGTGACACAATTCCTTTTTTTTCCCTTACACGTAAGATGACAGAACGTAAAAGATACATTCGCGACAAATGTTGGACCTTATCGATCCCGGAACACGGCATTGTTCGTCGCGTGTTATGTTCAGCAACCACATAGGTGACCCCATCAAACGCACCTGCCGTGAATCCTTTATCCCTGAAGTCCCGGATGCTCTCCGTGAGTATGTCGGAAGGCGATTCGCATCTTCCAGTCCCCAGTCTGCTTACGAAGTAGAGCGGGAAAAACAGCATGGTCCAATTGGTGACGAACCAGGTCGTAAAGAAGGGAGCCGCGTAGGTGGCACTCTGCGAAATAAGAACAGGTGGAGAATATATCCAAAAAGAAAGACGATAAAACAGTAGATAGATATAGTGAGCTTCACGATAAATTAAAATAACTCGTATAAAGATAATGAGGTTATAAAAATTATCGGAATGGGGATCTTTAAGTACCGAAGTAAATACTGCAGGGTGGTATTAACCTGAAATATTCTTCTTAGAATAATATCGTTTACATTAAAATTAATTATTTGTTAAATACATTAAGTGAGTTCGATTATTTGTGACAGCGCGATAGTGAATTTTCTTGCAGTAGGAGTGACGTGAGATACGGAGGCCAAAGAGTTTTTAAAATGAACGAACGATATAGCTTTTTCTTTCAACCATCTTTGATCATCATGGTATTATATCTGAGTTTACCTAACCTCAAAAATATTGTGATACATGTTCAGACTTCTCGTGTGCTTACATATTTGACCTACACTGTATATTACCAAAAAATACTATTTAGGGGTTGCCTTCAGTTACCACTTGACATGATGATTTATATGTCACGCCTAATATGTATACTGGCGCCAGCCAGACGAGCCATCTGCTTTGTAGATATATTGTATGTATAGGATTTAGGTAGAAATTTAGAGAGAATAAACCAGTTGCACTTAAGACACCACCAACGAAGTTTGATTTCTATTATACGTAAAAAGAATATACAACAACATAAAATTGGTAGCAGAACTATTATACGCAAAAAGAGTATACAAAACAATACAAGGTAATACCGCCTGCTAATAATGAATAATAAAAAAGAGACTATTTCATTTGTCTGCTATTTTGCAAAAGTTTTTCTTGGCGAAGCAAGTGAAGATGAAATAGAAACGACGACACATGTACAGAGATACGCAACAAGTAGTATCGAATTTTAATCATCGACAATTCCAACATTTTCGAATATCCTCCGACAGCTTTAAAGGTACTGTTTGCTTACACATGTTGCATAGATATTGTATAGAATGCCCTTTTTCCATTATTGCTAAATGTTATATACATACATTATGTGAATCTTGATGACAACTATTAAAGGTTATGTGTTTTATTTCAAAAATTAGCTTATAAACGCCCCCTGGTGGTGTTTTTTCAACAAAACAATACAAAATTGTAGGTAATTTTATGATTTAATGTTGAAGTTACTAAAAATAATTGCGGCAAATTTGAATTGTGCTGCGTGGGAACTCAATTCGCTCCAAATTCAATAAACGAACGCAACAAACACTGGAAGAGTACATCGAATAAAAGGATTTAAATAAACGAACTCAGCTATTGTGTGCAGTCTATCGTTTATTTTTATTACCTCTACCTGTAGCCCCTTTTCAATTTTTCCTAATACTCCCCTAATAGACAAATATACTATCTGCAAACATTTAATCCTTCACAGCCAAACTCACAATAGAAAACCCTTGTAATCCGATTAGTACTAATTAAAGTTATTTTAATTTATCATGAAGCTCACTATAGTAGTAAATTAGTAAATACATTTATTCCCAATATGACATTAAGTTTGCTATCATATTTTTGCCACTTTCCTAGATACCTAAACGCAAAGAAAAGATTGTTATTAGTTTCAACAAATTTAAAAAGCTCAATTTGCTGATTTCAATGATCGATGATGTATACTTAACACATCAGGTGTATCTACAGGCATAACAAAGATAGAAATAAGGTACCCTGCCTGCTTAATTAGTAACGTCACTGATTTACAAACTGACAAATAATAATTTTAGGTTATGTTGCTTTAAAATACTTTGTTAAGGGTGTTAGATTTCGATGAATGTCTTAATAATGAAACAACTAAGATCAAAGAAAACGAATGGTTTTTAAAATATCTTTCAGTAAGGAAAGTTTGTGTTCCAAATTGAACAGACTCTTACAAATGTGACAGTTATAATCTGGTGTGACACTTCTTTGAGAGTTATAAAAATATGTGTTACCAACCATTAAGTTGTAATACTCATGGCTTACTCTAATTTTAAATGTAAAGATATTTAGTTTTCACATTTTTTTTACAAGACTAATGATAATAATACAAAATCAGGAGTAAAATCATATAGGGGAAAGTCGCCAAAATCGTACCGGTTCGTAAATCGTACTTTTCGTTGATTTATACGTTGACAAAGACTATACCGTCATCTGGTTCTGTGTTCTTGTACCTTTT